>CAUYON010176074.1:0-13105 GCA_963573935.1 Arctocebus calabarensis
GCAATAAACAGTCTAGTGCAAATGTCCTTGTGATAAAATGTTTGTTTTTTTTTCTTCTGGGTAGATGCCTAGTAATGAGATTGCAGGATCAACTGGGGGGTCTAATTTGAGTTCTTTGAGGTTTCACTATACTTCCATACAAAAAGTTTGCATTAATTTGCAGTCCCAGTAGTAGTGTTCTCTTCTCTCCACATCCACGCCAGCATGTGTAGCTTTGAGACTTTGTGATATGGGCTGTTCTCATTGGGATTTTATGATATCTCAAGGTAGTTTTGATTTGCATTTCTCTGACAATCAGAGATGATGAGCATTTTTTCAAATGTTTGTTAGCCATTAATCTGTCTTCATCAGAGAAGGTTCTGTTCATATTTTTTGCACAGTGATAGATGGGATTATTTACTCTTTTTTATTATTAATTTAAGGTCTCTGTAGATTCTAGTTATCAATCCTTTGTCAGATTCATACCCTGCAAATATCTTTTCCCATTCTGAAGGTTGTCCTTTGATTTACTTGTGTCCTTGGCTGTGCAAAAGCTTTTCAGCTTAATTAAGTTCCATTTGTTAATCTTTGTTGTTATTGGATGACTGTTAAAGTCTTTGTCGTATAATCTTCCCCCAGTCCAGATCATCAAGACTTTTCCCCACAATTTCTTCTTAGACTTTTATTGTTTTGTGTCTTAAATTTAAGTCTTATATCCATCTTGAGTCAAATTTTGTATGTAGTGAAACGTGTGGGTCTAGTTTTAGTCTTTTACATGTGCTTATCCATTTCTTCTAGCACCATTTGTTGAGTAGGGATTTTAATCCCCATTGTATGCTTTTGTTTGGTTTACCAAAGATCAAGTGACAAGTAGAAACTAGTTTCATCTCTTGAATTCAGTTCCATATCTCTATGTCTCTATTTTTGTGTTAATATCATGCTGTTTTGATTACTGTGGACATTTAATACAGCCTGATGTCTGGCAAGGTGATGCCTCTGGCTTTGTTTTTATTACTAAAAATAGTCTTAGCTACAGGTTTTTTTTTCTGATTCCATACAAAACAAAGCACTATTTTTCCAGTCCTTTGAAGTATAATATTGGTATTTTAATCGGTCTTGCATTGAATGTGTGGATTTCTTTGGGTAGAATAGACATTTTGACAATGTTGATTCTTCCCAGCTCTTCCAAGGAAGAGCATGGCAGGTTCTTCCATTTGTTAGTGTTTTCTGCAATTTCTTTTCTGCAGGTGTCATAATTCTCTTTGAAAAGATATTTCATCTCTTTTGTTGGGCATATTCCTAAGTATTTAATTTTCTTTGAAGATACTATAAAAGGAATTGTGTCCTTGATTTGGTTCTCAACTTGGCTGTTATTGGCATATACAAAGGCTACTGATTTGTGATCATTGATTTTATACTCTAAGACCTAACTGTATTTCCAGATCATTTCCAAAAGTGTTGTAGTTGATTTTCTGGGGTTTTGTAAGTATAGGATCATATCATCAGCAAACAGCAAGAGTTTGACCTCCTCTGCCTCCATTTGGATGTCCTTTATCTTCTTCTCTTGGCTGATTGCATTAGCTAGAACTTCTAGCACAATGTTGAAGAATCGTGGTGATAGTAGACATCCTTGTCTCGTTCCAGTTCTAAGTGGAAAAGCTTTCAGTTTTACTCCATTCAGTATGATGTTAGCTGTACATTTGCCATAGATGGCTTCAACCAGCTTAAGTAATGTGCTACCTATTCCTATTTTCTTAAGTGTTTTTGTTAGAAAAGGATGGTGAATTTTGTCAAATGCTTTTCCTGCATCTATTGAGAGGATCATATGTTCTTTGTTTCCAGTTCTATTAATATGATGTTTTACATTTATGGATTTGCATATGGTAAACCAGCCTGGCATCCCTGGGATGAAGCCTACTTGATCATGATGTATAATTTTTTAATGTACAGCTGTAATCTATTAGCTAAGATTTTTCAAGTATTATTGCATTGATATTCATTAATGAAATTGGTCTGTAGTTCTCCTTTTTATTTGGATCCTTTCCTGGTTTTAGAATCAAGGTGATGTTTGCTTCATAGAACATATTGGGAAGGTTCCTTTCTTCTCAATGTTTTGGAGTAGGCTCAGCAGTATAGGTACAAGCTCGTCTGTAAAGGTATGATAAAATTCTGATGTGAAGCCATCTGGTCCTGGACTTTTTTTTTGTTTGTTTGTTTGGAAGCTTTTTTATTGTTTCTGCAGTCTCAGGGCTTAAGCCCTGAGACTGCAGAAGAGAGAGTTAAAGAGAGTTAAAGAGAATTATTTCTTCCTGGTTAAGTCTAGGAAGATGATGTGATTCCATATATTGATTCATTTCCTCTACATTGTCAAATTTTTGGTAATAATCAGTAATGTTCTTTCAGTGAATGTTCTGCTTTCTCTCTCCCTTTTTCTGTCTCTTTAACTGCCTACGTTAGCTCAAGAGATTTATCCATTACCACTCAGTGTCTTTCTTTTCTATGGCCTAATCTGTTATTGATATATTCTACTTCATCTTTAAGTTCTCTTATTAACTGCTTTAATGTCTTAAGCTCTGTTATATCCTTTCTATATTCTTCATGTCATTCATCTCTTACTTGATTCTGTTTTTGAATTACCTTTTGGTTATTTTCCATTTTCTCAGCAATTTCCTTCATTGTTTTGACCATCCATATTTTAAATTCCCTTTCTGTTGTTTCCATTATTTCTTTATGGGTGGAATCCTTTGCAGTAGTTACCTCATGATCCTTTGGTGGGGAGTTGCTCTGTTATGGTTTTTTATGTTGCCAGAATTTTTCTGCAGTTTCTTCCTCATGAGTGTTTTCTTTTTTTTCTATTTCCTTGCCCTATTTTTTCTTTTCGCTTCCTCCCGCTTTTTAAGTTATCGTGCCTCTGACCTAAGTTGTTGAAGTGTTCTTTTGGTAAAGAATTAAATGGAAGAGAAGAGTGAAGAACAAGAAGGGATAAAAGATGAAAAAAGTGAAATGAGAAAGGAAAGGAAGGGAGTAAAAGGGAAGATTGACCAAAAAAGAGAGTAACAGAAACAGATAGATAGAAGTAATAGTGTTATACAGTATAGTACTTTGACCAACATCCACAAATCCTAATGTCTGGGGGACTGGACTGGGTGTTTCCCTCTCGGTCTGGAGCTCTTTGCCAGCCTGAGCAGATACAAGACTCTGTCTCCACCAAATAGAAAACAATATCTTGCTATATAGTGCCTGAGCAACAGGTGATCTTCATGCTAATCACAATGCTAATATACCTATAGAAGTTGGAGACTGAAAGCCTGTGTCTTCCTGAGGAGACCTTGTTCTGTCTTCCTGACTTCTTTGCTCTCAATCCCTGCAGATTTGGGAGCCCGAAGTTTTCCTCAGCACACTTAATAGAGATGCCTCAACCTTTCCATGCCCTTTGGCTATCCAATAGCTTTCCCAGGAAAGCTTGTGTTGCTCAAATTTCCCCAGGAGTTGCTCCCCTGCTTATCAGGAGCATCAGAACCAGCCTTCCAGTAGGGCCCTGAGGGCCAAACCTGCAAGGCAGCTTCCCTGCAATGGCTACACCCAACTGCATCTGAGCAGTGAAAGCTCTGCTCCATGCAGTGGCTCAGTCCAGCCCCTATGCACTATTCAAAATCATTCACTTATGTGAGCATAGGGGCTGAACTTAGCCACTGGGTGGAGCAGAGTTTTCATTGCTCAGTTGAAGTCTGGGTGTAGCCATTGCAGAGAAGTTGCCTTGCAGGCTGGGCCCTCAGGGTCCTACTGATGAAATCCCACTACTACAGATGTTAGGATGGATGTGGAGAAAAGGGAACACTTCTGCAATGCTAGTGGGAGTGTAAGCTAATACGTTCCTTTTGGAAAGAAATATGGAGAACACTCTGGGATCCCTGAGAACACTCAGGGATCAGACCTGCTGTTTGATCCTGCAATTCCTCTACAAGGTGTATATCCCAAAGACCAAAAATCACTTTATAACAAAGATATTTGCACCAGATTGTTCATTGCAGCTCAATTCATAATAGCCAATTCATGGAAGAAGCCCAAGTGCCCATTGACCCATGAATGAACTAAAAAATTGTGATATGTGTATACCATGGAATATTATGTAGCCTTAAAAAATATAGAGACTTTATCTCTTTTATGTTTACATGGATGGAGCTGGAACATATCCTTCTTCGTAAAATATCTCAAGAATGGAAGAAAAAATATCTCATGTACTCAGTATTATTATGAAACCAATTTACAACCACTCACACTTTCATATGAAGAATAGATTACAACTATGGCCCAAGATGAAGAGAGGAGCGGGGATGGGAGGAGGTCAGATTGAGGGAGTGTGAATGGTGGGATCATACCAGTGGTGCATAAAGCAAGGGTACATGTCAGATCTATTAGTATAGAGTATAAATGTCTTAACATAATTACTAAGTAAACAAGATGAGGTATATATTAACCAGTGTGATGTAAGCATCCCTTATTCTATATGAAATGAGCACATCGTTCCCTATAAATGCATTATTGTATACATGATCTATGTGTTTATGATTTAATTTAAAAAAGATTAAAAATAAAAACAAAACCAAAATCATTCCCTTTCTCATCCAAGCTCTCCCAAGGTAACTCAATCAAGTGCCCAGATTTAAAAAAATAAAAGACACCAGGACTCGCCTTCTCTGTCTGTAAATTGTGTGGCTGCTACAGCTATGGATGCACTGGCCAGCACCTGCACACAAGTACTTGCCACTTTTCCACTGCTTTCTTCCTCTTCTCTCCAGTGCCTCCCTGTACCCCTGAAGGGAAATTTCTGGGTAGAGCCTATAAGCCAGAGGTACCTGGAGTCTTCTCTTCTCAACCTCACTACTTATGGCTACAAAGAAGCTGACTCTCGTCCACTATCTTGCTCCACTGATTTATGTACTTTTCACTCTAGTGTCACAAATAATCCAATAGGTAGTGTCCATATTTCTTGTTATTTATTTTTATGAGGAAATTGAGGCTTGGAAATATTAGGCAACTTCCCAAGTGGCACATTAGGTAGGTGCTAGAACAGAAATACAAGGTCTCATAAATACGTTTGCAAACTCCAGGAGAAATTTGCCAAGTTAATTATCAGACCTTCTATGATGACACCTCTGATGGCTATTGCATAAAAGAGTTGCAAAATTGCTTTGAAGGATGGACTAGATGCTGGTGCTGGTACATAGCTTCCCATAGTGACATTTAGCAATAAACTATGCAGCACTTTTTCTAGGATAAATTTGTCAAATTATTTGCCTGATCATGCGTATCTGATTTCTAAATTTGTGATCTTATATACTCTGTGTTCCATCTGCTTTTACTGTGGCTGCAGCTATAGAAAATCTTTAAGACTAAAGTCTCAGACTAAGTATTTGTGATGCTCGAATACTACCATAGCAAATTTCTCACAGCTTAGAAACAATCATTTTAAGACATGGTCACTTAGGGCATATGACCTAATAATGTTCCATTTTTGTTAGCACAATGCAGCCTTATGCATGTGCTTGATTCAAAACTGCAAAGTTGAGTCTCATGGGGAGTAAATTTGTGCTACCAATTGAATCCAGGAAATGGAGTGCTTCCTGAGAAATGTCAAAATGCATTTCATATTTATGGTTTAGATGAGGAGCTGTCAGAAGTCCTATAAACACATTTTGTATTTCTCCACTGAGTATTTACAGTTTGGTAGGTTGGAGGCAGTGGAAAAGTGCCAAATCTTTAGGAAGCTTGAAAGGGGACCAACGAAAAGGGAAAAGAGTTAGGTAGGAGCTGGCATGGTAGCCATAGAGACAGCAGTACTGGTAAGGATTCGTGCTTCATTATTCAGGCCTCCTGCTGATTGTATCCTAGGGCCAGAGGAGAGTCTGTTGTCAACAAGGAAGGGCTCACATATTAGCTGAGTATACCCTGTCTTTGCATTTATCTCCTTTAGGGATTGTGCCACTGCTGACTATTTAACAACAGGGGAACTGAATAAAAAACTTGATGAATTTCTTCTGGTGAAATGGCACAGACTACATCCTTTTCTCCAAAGCACTGGAGGGAGGCATAAGCTCATGGAATTGGAAGAAGACAAGAGTTTTCCACTCTCTCCCTGTTCTGTTGAAGAATATGAAGCTAAACATTCTTAACAAGCTTCAGGAGATGATTTTCATAGACTGACACCTATCTAATGAAATTTATACATTAAAAACGAATCCGTGCTAGTTTACTGAAGAGCACAGAAGTGGGGGCAGTGAAGAAAATGCAGAGATGAGTAAGTGAGAAGTTTCATGTTCTCAGAGTTCATTCTCTACCATGGAGGATAATAAGATACACAACTGACTGAAATAGAAAGATGAGAAAATTGCCAGGGGAGGATTCAGGTACATTCATTGAATCTATGCTCAGTGCATTCCTGTTATGTCATTTGATCTACCCAGTGGCCAAGTGTGGAAGAGAATGTTATCTGACTTTACTAGAGAGGAAATGAAGGTTTAGGGAAGTCAGCTGGCTACTCAGCGGTCAAGCCAGACTTTAATATGAGACCCCTTCCCAAAATGGAATGCTTCCTAAGGGCCCCTAGGCTATGACATTGTATAGGCAAATGAGAGAGTAGGACTTGAATTTAAAGGATGGTGAGATCAACTCTTGTTGAGGGAAGAAGGTCTTTTAGAGGACCATGTATTCGAGGCTTAGACTTTGAATCATAAGTATCATTTTGAAATGGGAAGTGAAGGAGTAATATGGTAGGGGTAATGGAGTAAAGGGAAGGGTGATAAAGAGTCAAATAGCCCAATTTCACCTTCAAAGATATGCCTATAATCCTAGAACTCTGTAAGGCTGAGACAGAGGGTCACTTGAGCTCAGAAATTTGAGACCAGCCCGAGCAAGAGCAAGACCCTGTCTTACTAAAAATAGAGAAAAGTTGTAGGGTTTGGTGGCAGGTGCCTATAGTCCCAGTTTCTTGGTAGGCTGAGGCAGGAGGATCACTTGATCCCAAAAGTTTGAGGCTGCTGTGGGCTTTGATGATGCCATTGCACTTTAGCTTGGGGCACCAGAATGAGATGCTACCACAAGAAAAAAAAAGAAAAGAAAAAAAGGCCTGTCACAAAATGAAACAGTTTCAGGTTTTAAGAAAGGCAAATATTATTAAATATTATATAAGAATATAAGATTTCAGAATTTCCAAGTGAAATCATTTCAGTATGTTTTGTTGTGTTGCCAAATTTAAGTTCAGCTGCCCACCCCTTCAGAATCAGACAGGACAGTTGAGCTTTGGTGAAAGAAACATAGTTTATTCAAGTGCCAGCAGCCTGAGGAGATGGTGGGCAATTGTCTCAATGACAATCTCATCTTTTCTGCTTTCTGAGCAACTTATAAAGGGAAGAAGTAAAGTGGGTTAATAGCAGAAAGCAAGATTTGTGCAAATCATCAGCCAATAGGTCATCTGGTGCACCTTGTGAGCAGCAGTCTGTGATGTATTCCAGACTCTAGATCTGTATTTCTTTAAGATCATTTTCTAATCTTGTGCCTGGTAACTGTGTAAGCAAGAAGCAATTTAAGTCTAAACTCTTAAGACACAATAAACTGAAAGTGTATTCTGAGAAAAATGGCATTCCTATAACCAGCCTAGGTAATAGTCTGATAGCCCTTGGAGTGCACTTTTTTGAATCTCAGTTTTTTCCACATGCCCGCTATTTTCTAAGCCTTTTGAGGGCAGGGATTATAATTTATGCCATCTTCTTTTCTCTCTATCTGATGCAGAGTGAGTTCATTATAGTTCATTTGACAATTCTCAAATTTTAAAGCTGTGAAGGAACCCAGACATAGGCTGATGCAACCATCTTATTCTAAATAATCGTCCCACACATGACAGATCTTCCATGATTCTACCAAGAGAAAGGTTAACTGACTTGCTCAAGGCCAGGGAGGGGAATTCCTAGCTTTTATACCAGTAAAACTATGATGATAGTGATGAAGAAGGAGGAGGAAGAGAGGGTGGAAGAGGAAGAGGAGGAGGAAGTGGAACAAAAGGAGGAGAAAATATCCTTAGTATTTCTCATCTTCTTTTCATAGGGCAAGAACTTTGACATGGTTTTTCTGAGAAAGGTCAGAGATTCTCCCTAATCCACACATCTGTTCTTTTCACAGGATCCCTATTATAATAAGGAAGATGGGCTATAGGGAGAAAAGCATAGCTTTTCACTGTGAAAGAACAAAAGCAAATTAGTTTAATTAAAGAGGGAACAGATGGCTTCAGCTACCTTGACATATGAATTCTATGTTAACATAACACTCACAGAAGTTGTACCTTAAAATGTCTGAGGTGACCCCCCCCAGGCCTCACACATCCAATTATTTCCCCTTTGAAGGCTTCTCACCCATTGTCCATAATGATCCTGCACTCTTCCAGATGTTTCTCTGACTCTTTCATCTGTCTCTGTTATTGCCTTTTCTGGTAGACACACCTAGATTTGAATTCTCGTGCTACAGATTAATAAGTGTGTGAACTTGAGAAATATATTTAGTCTCTTGTAGATTGAATTTTCTTATCAGTAAAATGATAATGATGTGATGCTACCAAGGAAAGTATGAGATGTGCTTAGCACAGTGCCTGGGTAATTAAAAGAAAACCTTTAGACAAATTAAATTTGATAGCCTTTTTTTAAAGAAGGAACCACATGAGCCACGTATACATGAACACATATATCTGTGTACCTGTACATATACCAGGAAGCACTTAGAACCAGAAGATGTTCAGAGAGCTCTGCTCTGAGCATGAGCAGTAGGCCTTTAATGACCAAACACTGAAGAAAAGTACAGAAGATACTTGGTTGGTTATAAGTAGATCTTTGCCTTATTTGACAACGATGTGGTGAAAAGTTGCTAGTTAGAGGTTAGTTAGAAATTGCTGATTTATTAAGCTTAAGTTTTGCTTGTCTGTTTACATTGAATTGGGTACTGGTTTGCCTAGGCAGGAGTTCTGATTACAACCACAGGCTAATGCCCTTCTTATTTGCTTTAATAGCTGTTAGTCAATATTTCTTTTGAGATATTTACTTTCTAGCTGACCTATTTAGAGATAATTCCATTATTGCTTAGATCACCTAACCCCATAAATACATAACTCAAATGTTTGCATGTTAATGACTTTCACACCTGCATTCTCACATGAACCTCACATTAAGCCATGAAAGCAAGCAGGACAGACATAATTCCCAGGTGATCAAGTACTCCATCACAGATGGAGAAGACATTGCAAATGGATACTCAAGCAGACGATGAAATCCAAATCTCCAGGTTGCCAAGCATAGGTGTTTTCTTTCACAGTTTTCAACTTTCTTCCTTGGAAAACTCAAATGCTTCCAGGAAACAACATTTTTCTCATTCAGTAACTGAACAAATTTACCTTAACAGATTTATGATTCTGATTTCTTTACAAAGGAAATCTTACATAGGGTAGTTCAAGCCCATTGATTCCATTTCTGACAAACATTTGTAACCATATGAGTCTGAGTAAGCCAGCCTGGGTTAGTAGGCATTTAATATATTCTGAACACATCACCATGCCTCTTGTTTATGCTGTTGTAAATCCTGATTTGCTACAGTGTTAACTCCTTGATTTTATGAGCATGACTTCTCTCATAGAGGTATATGGTAAGATTTACACAAGTTGGGCTTCCACATTTGCTATTGAAAGTATTTCCTTAACTAAATAATAGGCCCTAAAAAATTAAGAGCATTAGTTTTGAATGGGATGTTTCTATTCCCATTTTACTTATGCAGTATCAACAAACAGTATGGTGGGGGAAGAAATTCCTGTTAGAAATAGTGAATGAATTAGTTGGCCTGGAGTGACCCTGCTCCAGAGCTTAAGTCACCCCCTCTGAGACTCAGCTACTTCTCTAAAATGAAGATCTGAATAGCTATCTTGACAACCTAAGAAGGTTTATCTTAATTCTAGAGGAGGTAAATAAGGAGAATGTTTTATAAATGCAAAATTACTTCAGTGTGTATAAGGTAGACAAGTATTATACACCCATAATAATTCAAAAGTAAAAAGAAAAATTTAAAAGAACAAAATTAAGACAATGTCATTCAGTTCTAAGTAAATAAGTATGTAGTGCCTTTAGAATAAGGAAACTGAATCCATTTTTTTGAATCAGACAGTTTAGATTTGAATTGTGACTAGTTTACTAGATATGCAATTGTGGACAAGTTAATTGGTGGCTATGTGCTCCCACCAATTGGTGGATATTTTCAATCATTAGATACAGAATAGAATAGTAATTATAGGGTTATTATAAGAATCACATTTGTGAATAAAGTACCTGGGAAGATAAAAGCCCATAATAAATGCGCCATAAACATAAGCATCCAATTCCCAATGCCACTCTTATAAGGAACAAATTTGTGCATAGAGGAGAAAAATTAACATAAAACCCTTCAATTGTGCAATGATTTAAGATTCATGAAAACTTTCCCCAGAACAAATGATGTGGGAGAGTCTTGTATACAGGTTTTCTAGCACTTTCCATCTAGATATACAGCATGTATAGGTGAATAATGAGGTGGAAACGACAGAAAATAGACATAGGAAAATGGAGAAGCTCCCCAAGGTAGCTGATCAGACATTGGCTAAGAGAAGTTCTGCATCCAAAAGGGCTTCTTAGCAATGAACCTTCAGTTCCATGGAGAAATTTGAAATATTAAGGCTTAAACAGAAAAACCACAGGCTGACCTGTAACCAGGTAGGTATAATTTCAGTTAAACATAGTAGATTTATTCTATCATTTGCACCTTTCTAAAACTCATAGGTAACAAATTTATTTGTATTTGAAATTAAAATACTTAAGAATCTAAGAAGGTTAGAAATAAGAGTCCTCAATTCTTAAAGACTAGGCAGCCATTTGCATAAATATCAGCAGTCAAGTTAAAGCCAGAGCTTCACTGTTCTTGAGTTTGATCATTACATCAAGTGATCATTATGCCATGTCATTTGTTGTCTAGTATTAGTAAATTTTAATTCTAGTTTTATCATATACATGAATATAGATTTAACTTGGTTGAACTCTATCTTTCAATATCCTCATTGGTAAAATGGGATTATTATTTCTCAGTTGCTTAAGGAAGTATTATTTTACCCACCTCAATATCTGTTCTGTGAAAAAGGAATTGTAGCTTTTTTTTTTCAATAGACATATTTCTATATTGATCTTCAGTTGTGAAACTGACATTCAGAAGAGTGTAGATACCATCTTTGTACACGTAATTGAGCTTGACTTAACATTTCCTATATTATCCATGTGAATTAAAGTTATGCCTTTTTAGAGATGATATGCATATACACACAAAGCTTAATGTTATTTCATGCGTGCATCTCAGAACACCTTCGAAAGATATATCCTGTTTGCTTCTAGTCTTTTATTCTCTACTTTTCATCTCATGAGGTATATTAAACTACTTTCAGAACCCCAGAAACCTTCTTCACGTTCATTGTTAGAGGATAACTCATTTCTAGATAATGATTTGACTTTGAAGAGTCTTTCCTGACTTTTCTGACCTCCTTTCCTGACCTCCTTCCTACTACCAGCATCACATACCTAATGTAACATATCACTTATCACAATAAATTGCTATTAAATGACAGGCAGATCTCATTTTATTGTGCCTCTCAGATACTATGATTTTTACATATTGAAGGCTTGTGGGAATGTTGTGACTAACAAGGCTATCACCACCACTTTTCCAATGACATATGCTCACTTTGGGTCTTTGTGTCACATTGGTAATTCTTTCAACATTTAAATCTTTTTTATTAACATTATACCATTTTACATTATAACATCTGTTACAGTGATCTCTGATCTTTCATGTTACTATTGTAATTATTTTGAAGATGTCAGAAATCACACTTACATAAGATAGTGAAATTACTTGATAAATGTGTGTATTCTGATATTATACTAACCAGTGGTTTCCCCATCTTTCTCCCTCTCCCTGGAGCTCCCTAGTTCCTGAAACACAATCTCGAAATTAAGCCAATAAATTATGCAACAATAGCCTCTCAGTCAGTGGTTCTCAACCTGTGTGCCGTGACCCCTTTGTAACAATGAAAATATATCTTGCATATCAGATATTTACATTGAGATTCATAACAGTAGTACAATTACAGTTATGAAGTAGCAATGAAAATAATTTTCTGGTCGGGGGTCACTGCAACAGGAGGAACTGTATTAAAGGGTTGCAGCTATAGGAGGCATTAGGAAGGTTGAAAACCATGCCTAAGTGTTCACGTTAAAGTGTTTACTTTAAAAGTTAGAAATGAGAGGGGGAGCAGATCAAGAAGGCTGACTGGAAGCAACTTTCGAAAAAGGTTTCTGTCCAAAAGGGAAGATAACCTCCCAAAACTGCACAATTAAGCTGAATACTGGGAGCCAAGCTGAGAGAGAGAGAAGTCATTTCTGTGGGTCACCTCTGCTGAGACAAGCTGCGACCCCAAGAAAGCAAGCTTAAAGTACAAAATTCATCTGAAAGGAAGAGTGTAAGTTTCTTGCTGTTCTGTTTCCTTTCTTTTTTTTCTCCTCTTTTGCTTCTACGGGTTTTCTACAGACACGCTATGAAGTGTGGATCTTTTGTCTCACCCCACGGAAGAGTGCTGTGGGAAGTGGGGAGTGCTTCCCATGAGCACCCTGGCATGACTCTAAAAACTCTATTGCTAGGCAGAGAAGCTGAACTAAAGTTTTTCCCACCATTCTCAACTTACTGTACACCCTTTCCCCCTTACCTGACAAACCAGAAGCCTAACCCCTGCTGAGACTGAGGGAGGAGTTCCCTGAGCAGCGCCCCCACCCCACCTGCCGGAACAAGTACCCCACTAGGAAAAGACTACAGAGGGAGGGCCCTCAGCAAGCCTCTCTCCCCCCAGCGAGGGAAGCCACAGGCAAGTGTCTGACCCTGCACCCCGAGCTTGCCAGGCTTCCGCAGGCCCGCTGTCTACTAGAAACTCTGATGGCGAATGCCAGGCCTCCACAGGTCTGCCCCCGACCAGGAACTCTCCTGGTGACTGCACGGG
The DNA here is from genome assembly GCA_963573935.1 of Arctocebus calabarensis. NCBI lineage: Eukaryota > Metazoa > Chordata > Mammalia > Primates > Lorisidae > Arctocebus > Arctocebus calabarensis. Next base: position 13,079 of record CAUYON010176074.1, read on the forward strand.
CCTCCCACAGGCACCCACAGGGCCCCC
>CAUYON010176075.1:0-13485 GCA_963573935.1 Arctocebus calabarensis
GGGAAGGGGGGGAAATCAGGACTGGTTACTTAATGGGTAAGAGGTGTTCTCTGTGAGTGATAAAAAAGTTTTGAAATTAGATAGACACAGTGGTTTCACAACATTTCAAGTGTATTAAATATCACTGACTCTTACACTTTAAAATAGCTGCAGGCTGGCCAGCGCCTGTGGCTCAGTTGGTAAGTCCCGGGCCCCATATACCGAGGGTGGCGGGTTCAAACCCGGCCTCAGCCGAACTGCAACAAAAAAATAGCTGGGCGTTGTGGCGGGTGCCTGTAGTCCCAGCTACTCGGGAGGCTGAGGCAAGAGAATTGCTTAAGCCCAGGAGTTGGAGGTTGCTGTGAGCTGTGTGATGCCACAGCACTCCACCGAGGGCCATAAAGTGAGACTCTGTCTCTAAAAATAAAATAAAATAAAATAAAATGGCTGTAGGTTATGTGAATGTCTCCTCATTTTATTTTTCTATAGAGACAGTCCGGCTTTGTTGCCCAGGCTGGAGTCCAGTGGCATGATCATAGCTCACCGTAGCCTTGAACTCCTCGGCTCAATTGATCTTTCTGTCTCATCTCCTCAAGCAACTGGGACTACAGGCATGTATCACCATGTCCAGTTAATTTTTTTAAAAATGCTTTTTTAGTCATAGGGACTGTTTCCCAGGCCGGTCTCAGACTCCTGGACCCAAGCGATCCTCCTTCCTTGGCCTCCCAGAGGGTAGGATTATAGGCATGAGCATACATAACACAACCTTATTTTTTAAAAATTCATTTGAAGAAAATTAGCATAAGCATTCAAAGCTACATATTCCTTAGGGTTCATCACAGTAGTGTCCAGAAGAAAGAAAAATCAGAAGAAAGACACGTCCATCATTTACAGGTCACATAAAATCAATTGTACTATGGAACGAGAGGCAGCCATCAGAAAGAATAGGGGAAATTGGTAGGTACTGACATGGAAGGATGGCTACAATGTATTATAAAGTGAAATAATTTCGTTGCAGAATAATGTGTATAATAATCTGTATATTATAAACATAGAATATGCTTTCTGGGGTGATAAAAAGGATATCCCATTAAAACACACATACAGGTGTACCGTGAATAGGCAGAAAAGTCTGCAGGGACACACAGTAAACTAACAATTTCACAGGTCACTGCTGAGAAAAGCATGCTGTGGGTTGGGAGGAGGAGGGTCAGCTTGGGCCTGCATCACAGGGGGATTTGTAAGAAGTGGAAAATTTTTTAAAAATAAAGGAACATAAATTAAATCAAAAGTTGTAATAATGTATAAGGTGCAGGAGAAGAAAATGAACCATCATGTCCAACCATCAAAATTCTTTTCCTTTCATATGGTCCCAGAGTTTTGTTATTTTTTAAACACATGGGACTTTAAGTACTGCAAAAAAAAAAAAAGCTACCAGATGTTAGACCGAGTAGGGCCTTACTTTCCCTGCCTGACTTTGCTGCGTTGCTCCTGACACCCGCCTCAACCCCCAATATTTTAAAGATTTTTAAAGTACTGCATTTTCCTATGATTTTCAGAATCCACAGCGGAGACACTGAACATCAAATGTTTATGAGACAAAATGGCTGTACTGCATGTGCAAAGTGCCAGGGAAAGACTTAGCTAAGCAACTCTAGACCATGAATGCCCAGGGAAACCTTTTTATCTCAATTATTAGAATGCTTCAGAAGGTATTTTTACTTGGAATGATTTGGATAATTATCTCAATCTTTGACTTTGTTTTGACTAGCTCTGCAGACTGATTTGAATCCAGGAAAGGTATCAGTTACTTCAACTAATATTCTTTCAAATTCATAATGCCAGCTCCTAAGATTTTTTTCTGTTTGTTTTTCAATGGCTTTTCTCAAACACAGCCAACACTATAATGTCTGCTGTTTTCTCCCTTTGCAAATAGTAGCATTCATAGAATCTGGAAAAATGGAATTAAAGTGATGCATGCACCTGGTGTGTGTTTCTGTATGTGTGAGTACGCTCGTGTACTGTAAAAGCCCTGTGTCAAATATTTGAGGCAGAAGAGAGAGCTAATTTTTCTCTCTTATTTTCAGTGTATTATTTTCTCTGAGTTCTAAATAATTAATAAGGAAGTCCCTTTCCATAATTAAAATGGATGTCCCTACATGTCAACACCGATAGCTTATCCGGTAATGAGTAAATTTAGATCCACGTTAAGTACAGGCTATATTTACTCACCCTGGATGGGTTGCAATGCAGAGTGTGCTGACGGGGGTGAGGGAGCTGGGAAGGATATAAGGCTGATTTCAGCGGACATGACAAGAGGACACAAAGGCTAGAAGCCTGGGAGATCACTTGGAGAAGAGACCCTGTCTGGTCCCAGGACCCACATTGGACCAGTTGGTCATAGGACACAAAAAGGCAATGTATGGGAAGGCGGCTTCAGGGCTCAATGCCATTTGGGATCTGTTGAGTTTTCTTTGTCTTTTCTTCTGGCCCTTACAATCTTTCCAATCACCTTTTTTTTTGAGACAGAGCCTCAAGCTGTCACCCTGGATAGAGTGACGAGGCATCACAGCTCACAGCAATCTCCAATTCCTGGGCTCAAGTGAGTCTCTTGCCTCTGCCTCCCAAGTAGCTGGGACCACTGGCACCAGCCACAACACCTGACCATTTTTTGGTTGCAGCCATCATTGTTGTTTGGTGGGCCCAGACTAGATTTGAACCCGCCAGCTGAGGTGTACGTGGCTGGCGCCTTAGCCCGTTGAGCCACAGGCGCTGAGCCATCCAAACACCTTAATGACAGTTCCTGGCTGTCCCCTTCCTTCCTTCGTTAAACCCTGTTGTCAAAACCCCCCTCTGCAAGGAGAGAGGTATCAGTCAGAGCCCTCTTGGGTGTAATTAACTCCTCGTGAGTATTGGAGCCAATGCACTCACCTTTGGATTCCACAAACACTTCCTCATCTCCATCGTGTGCCCTACTCAGCGGCTGGTGCTAGAGACAGACACTACAGTGAAAAGGCCCATGGTCATTGTAGCAAGAGTTGCCAGAGCTGAGACATAGAACCAACTTAAGCGTCCACCCCCTGAGGAATGGATGAAGAAAATATGGTATGGCCAGGTTGGTGGCTCATGCCTGTAATCCGGACTCTGGGAGGCTGAGAGGGGAGGATCCTTTGAGCTCAAGACTTTGAGACCAGCCTGAGCAAGAGCAAGACCCCATTTTTACTAAAAATAGAAAAATAAGCTGGGCGTTGTGGCGGGCCCCTGTAGTCCCAGCTACTCAGGAGGCTGAGGCAAGTCGATTGCTTGAAGCCCAGGAGTTTAAGGTTGCTGTGAGCTACGCTGAGGCCACAGCAAAAGAATAAGACTCTGTCTCAAAAAAATAAAAAGAAAGGAAAGGAAAATGTGATATGTACATGTATACAGAATGGAGTACTATTCAGCCATAAAGAAGAAGAAAATCCTGCCATCGTGACAACATGGATAAACATTGAGGACATCATGCTAGTTGAAATAAGCCGGACACAGAAAAACAAACACTGTATATCTCACTTATATGTGGAATCTAAAAAAGTTGAACTCATGGAAGCAAAGAGTAGACTGGTGGGGCTGGGGGGAGGGAACCGGGGGATGTGGTTGAAGGGTACAGGGTTTCAGTTACCCAGGAGGAATAAGTTGTAGTGATCTATTGCACGGCATGTACTTAGTGATGATGGTTAATAATAATGTAGCTCAGTGGTTAGAGCTCTGGGCCTGCAGACCGACTGTGGTGGTTCGAACCTCACCTGGCCTTAATGAAGAAAACAAACAAAAAAGACAGTTAATAATAATGTCTTATGTATTTCAAAATTGCTAAAGAAGTAGACATTAAATGTTCTTGCTACCAAAAAAAGTGATAAGTAGGTGAGGTGATGGATATGCTCATTAGCTTAATTTAATTATTCTGGGATGTAGACATGTATTAAAACATGGAAAAAATGTTTTGGAAAAAAAAAACAAAAACATCACATAGGGCCCGGCGCAGTGGGAAGGGGAGAGCATTCTGGGGGGTGAGGGAGGGACTCCTGGGTGGAATTCCACGTTGGGGAGAGAGTAATCATCTGTATGGTTACTAAAGGATTTCATATGGGGGTGGCATGTAGGCGCGGATCTTCTCACATTCTAGAGAAGTCTTTCTGATAGACACGAGGGAGAAGAGTCTGGAGGAGAGACGGGAGCTTAGCTCTATAAGAAGGAGAGTGAGGGAGAGCAGTGTGGGCTCCAGAGAAGGGAGAGAGAGGGAAGGCGGCAGCACAGGTGATGGATCAGGGGGACTGAAGAGGGCTCTGTATGGCCCAGATCTCCCCGAACCCTAAAGTCACCCCTGACAGGGAGACAGGAAGGGACTGAATGAGATGGGGTGGGTTCACATCTCAGCTCTGCTTCCTGGTAGCTCTGTGATCTTCCTTCGGCAAGTTACTTAACCTCTCTGAAGCTGAGTCTTTCCCCCTGCCATTTGGGCTTTGCGTGTATCTGCCAGGATCTCCTAATTGCTGAATAAACAGAGGGAATGATGATCTACCCTCCGGGTTTCAGTCCAACAAACGCATTTGCCAGGGGGCACACACAGGAGCAAGGGGGCCCACGCAGGAGCACGTGAGCACGGAGCCCAGCTCCAGTGGCAAGGATGGGCTGCCTTGTGCCCAAGGGAGTCGCGGAGCCTTCCTGAATGAGGAGACCTTGAACAAGGGAAAGTGAGATGCACAGACCAGTCTAAATGCATTTCCAAGCAGACTCTTGTCAAAGGAAAAAAAAGGCAGCAGCGTGTCAGTTCTGGCAGAAACACCCGAGACCACAGATGCATTTGCCCGCCTGCCCCCGCTGTTCCCTCTGTCTCTCCGCCCTGGCCTCCTTCATACAGTCTTGGCTTTGATGCCACCAGCTGACTCGGGAGAAGCGACAGGCCTCAACAGTGCATGTCAGGGAAGGAGCCAGTGGATAACTTTGCAAAAGGGAGCCTGTTCTTGAGTAGCACCAAGTCCTTAGTGACCAAACAGTACTGACGCCCATCCAGACTTCTCAAAGTCTTTTTGAAAGCAGCCTTGCTGGTGTGTTAAAGATGCAGATGTATTTATTTCATTTGTAGTGTTTTAAATATATTCAATGCCCAAAGAGTCCCAGGAACATTTTTCCAATTAAAAAACCCATCATTTAGTTCTAATTTCAGTATCCAATACTTTCTTCAAGGAAAAAGATAAGGGATTTCTTGCCCCCACCAAAAAAATAGGCTTTTGGAGAATTGCAGGAGCTGGTCTGAGGATACGTCCCCCAGTGGGCCTGCAGGCAGGGGGTAGAGGGGGTGGAGAGGCTGCTATCCTGGGCAGATCACTCGAGAGGGTGGTGCACCAACTCTTTCAGAAATGGGTGCTTTGAGTTAGCAGACCACTAGTGTCTTATCTCAATGGAAAACCTGTAACAAAGGGGCAGTCCTGGTAGTGGCACCTCCACAGGTGCATGGCCTACTTGCAAAATATTCTGGCAAGGACTCCAGGAGTCCTCACCCTGCCCGGCAGTCCTTTCCTCTACTGACTCCCCACCTCCCTACGGGCGGACAAGCCTGCAGCCCCACAGGGCGCAGGTTCTGAGAGCCCTCCTTTCCAGGGCAGTGTCAACTGTGTAGACTGCGAAACTCAGCTACATGAGCAAACCACACCAGAGGACATTGACCCATGACCCATGGTCCGCGGTACTGTCCCTGTGTTGGGGTGAAGCGGAGCTGCACGTGCGAGCTCCTTTGCATCTGTGCTAACTGAGCCTTCTTAGTGACTGCTGTGTGGACTCAGGGAGGTGAGTCCTGCGGGGACTGGGCATGGGTTTAGGAGGGACGTGTGCAACTGCGACATGGCACATTACTTCTTAGGTCCACGGCTGTCCCTCTCAGCCTGAGGCTCTCCTCTGTGCTTGGAAGCTCCTTGCTCTGTCGCCCTCCAAGCAGGGTGTGCGGGGAGGGCCTGCGAGTTATTGCATACTGCTCTCTATTGGCCAGAGGCTGGGAGCTGGGGGATCAGTCCCCCAGCCACTGGGCCCTGGGTTGAGAGGCATGTTCTTGCTTCTCCCAGAGGTCCACTATGCCACTGAACTCCAGTTGCCCACATGGGAGCTGGCTTGAAAGGACACTTTTTTTGAGCCACTTTCACTCTGTAGCCCTGGGTAGAGTGCCATGGCATTACAGCTCATAGCAACCTCAAGCTCTTGGGCTGCCTCAGCCTCCCGAGCCCAGGACTACTAGCTCCCCACAACGCCTGCTAATTTTTCAGTTTTTAGTAGACACGGAATTTCCTTCTTACTCGGGCTGGTCTCGAACTCCTGAGCTTAAGCAATCCATCTTGGCCTCCCAGGGTGCTGGGATTACAGCTGTGAGCCACTGCACCCAGCTCAAGGCACACCTTTTATTGGCTCTGTTCCCTTCCCTGTTGTACCTCTCTTGTCATTGCCTCTAGAGATCTCTACCAAATAAACTGCTTGTCTCAGAGTCTGCTTTGGGGGAACCCCAAGGAGAATGAAATGGAGTTAGCTATATAGAATCATATAAGACCACCACCTATAATCACAGCAAGTTCGTGTGGTTTAACTAATCATACTTGTGTATAAAAGCTCTATGGACTGAGATGCCAAAACAACATATGTCTGATCTCTGTTGACTCCAGCATGTCTGTGTTTGTGAGGCTACAGGCTGTGTGCAAGAATAATTCTGTATTTCCTTTCTCATCTATGTTTTCCTGTCCCAATGGAAATCTCAGGCTTGTCATTTTTAATGATTACTTGATATTCTATTGTTCTATTCTACCTTGAATGCAGGGCCAGCTTCATGCAATCTACAGGGCCCTACACTCAGGAGAGTCCTGCACTTGGTTTAATGCTCTCCATTAATGTCTTGAAACGCTTAAGAAATTTTGAACAAGAATATGTGCCATGTCCATATTTTCTCTTTGCAGTGGTCCTTTAAGTTATACAGCTGATCCTACCTGCATAATTCAGATGGCTTTTACTTTTGAGCATTTTCCCCAACCAATTTTCCTCCTCTGTAAATATGATGGTGTCAACATTTGAGAAAGAGAATATTATCCAGTTGCAAGATTTTAAAACAAATTGAAATTTTTGTAGAAATGGAGTCTCACAATGTTGCCCAGGCTGGTCTTGAACTCCTGGCTTCAAGCCATCCTCCTGCCTTGACCTCTCAAAATGCTGGGATTACATACGTGAGCCACTACACTGAACATAAGATTAAATTTTTTTTTTTTTAGAGACAGAGTCTCACTTTGTCGCCCTTTGGTAGAGTGCTGTGGTGTCACAGTTCACAGCAACCTTCAGCTCTTGGGCTAGGGGGAATTCTCTTGCCTCAGCCTCCTGAGTACCTGGGACTCCAGGCACCCGCCACAACCCCCAGTGATTTTTTGTTGCCGTTGCCACTGCTGTTTTAGCTAGCGGGGCAGGTTTGAACCCATCACCCTCGGTATATGGGGCTGGCGCCCTACCCACTGAGGCACAGGCGCTACCCAAGATAAAAAAATATTGATGTTATACTCTACTGACAAGAGTGGGAAAAGCAGGCATTCTCACACAACTGTTGGTGGGAATGTTAACTCTATGGTCTTTTTCTAGAACAATTTGACCATATCTTTTCTAATTAAAAACACCCATTCCAGTGGCGCCTATAACTTAGTGGGTAGGGAGCTGGCCACATACATGGAGGCTGGTGGGTTCAAACCGAGCCTGGGCCAGCTAAAGCAACAATGACAACTGCAACAAAAACAACAACAGAATAAAAAAAATAGCCGGGTGTTGTGGCGGATGCCTGTAGTCCCAGTTACTTGAGAGGCTGAGGCAAGAGAATCGCTTAAGCCCAAGAGTTTGAGGTGGCTGTGAGCTGTGACACCACGGCACTCTACCCAGGGCAACAGCTTGAGACTCTGTCTCCAAAAAACTAAACCAAAATAAAACAAAACAAAAATACCCCATTCCCTTTAATTGAATGATTACTACTAATAGGATTTTATCCAACAGATATACTTCTATGTTTAAAGAAGTACATATAAGGTAATTTATTGCAGCACAATTTTTAAAAAGCAATTGATTGAAAATGACCTAAATGAACCATAATAGTGAACTGATTCAATAACATATGGAATATTACGCAACCTTTAAAAAACGGGCTAATATTTAACTGTCTCCAGATGTATTGCAAAGTGAAAAATCAAGTTGTAGAATGGTATATATAGTAACTTACCTTTGCACACAAAATATGAGAGATGATAAATGCCCATAAAGGATGGACAGATCAACTTTGGAAGACAGATGAGCTGGTACCAAAGGAGAGATGCTGGGGAATAGGAGACAGCAATGGAGGGCAACAGAATTTTACCCACTTACTCCCCTTTGGGGTGTTTGCATTTTCTTTTCTTTTTCCTGTGTGCATTTAAAAAATTAATTCCAGATATTTAATACTTGAAAATATAAAAAAGGCCAGGCATTGTGGCTCATACCTGTAATCCTATCACTTTGGGAGGTTTGCTTGAGAACAGGAATTCAAAACCAGACTGGGAAAAACTCTCAAAAATAGAAAAATTATGCAGGTGTAGTTGTTTGCCCCTGGTTTGCAGCTATTTGGAAGGCTGAGGTGGGAGGATCCCTTGAGCCCAGGAGTTGAGATTGTAAAGGGCTATGATCATATCACTGCCCTCCATCCTGGGGAACAGAACAAGACTCCATCTCCAAAAAATTAAAAAATAAATATAAGAAAATAAAATTGTAAAACAAAAAACCCAAACCAGAGAGCAGATTAAAAGGATGCCAAGCCAGCCAAGCAGTTCTTGGGCTCTGACATCAAGCTTCCGGTCTGGAGTGGCCATTTGAGCTCATTTCTGGGTTGTGGTGCCATTAAGTTCTCAATTTTGTCCTGGGGCTATCTGTCCAGGGCTTTTGAAATTTAGAACAAAAGAAAACCTCTTTATATCTCTTGATAAATTTATATATTTTCTCTGTTTTGAACATAAGAACATGAAGTGATGATACCCCCCTCCACCCCACCTTGGCTGCTAGGAAGCTCAGAGACAAATTCAAAGCTCAGTTACATGTGAGCCACATGAGCTGCACCATAAATGCTTGTTTCTCTCCTCGGGATTTAATTTTTCACTTCTACATCATGTTCTTTTACCTGGTTCTCTATTTATATTTTAAGGTATGGTTTATTTTATTCTATATGAACTAAAATAATATTTTGGATTTTCAACTAATATGTTTTTCCCCTCCCTACATTTCCTGGTACCCCTGCCCTCCTCCCATCTCCACCCTCATCACTCAACAAGACCAGGTGGCATACTTGCCTCAGGGCAGGGATGTCACAGTAGAAGGATGACAAAAATCCTTTGAGTTTCAAGCCCAAACCCTGAGGGACTTTGGGCCTGAGCAGCAGATCTGGGAGAGGGGTATGCAGTCAGATAGAGCAAAGGTGGTTGAAGCTTCTCAGACTGGAGGAGAAGGGCGCAGAAGGAAGCTGGGCGAGAGAGAACAGCAGCAATCACAGATTGCTGGGAGAAATCTGTCCCACAGGGGGCCTGTACTCTGCTTCCCACTCCGGGCACAAGGAAAGTACCAGGCCTATGGCAGAATGGCTGTATGGTTAACAGATGGGCTGAGACCACCTCCCAGAGCCTCCTGCACCCCAGAGGGCACAGGGACTGTGCAGAATGACTCCCATATGCCCAAGGAGAGGAGGAGGAAGTCTGGAAGAGCTCAGGGAGCACATGCGGGTGGGGCGGGGTGAGGGGATTCTGGTTGAGAACGAGGACCATGTGGCAGCGTCCTTCCTGGACTCAGGACCCAGGACCCAGGTGGGGTGATGACCATCACCTCGGATGCCTGCATGCATGGACAGTGGCTGAGGACAAGTGTCTCATTTGCCTTGATGCTTTGTAGCCCCCACCCTTAGAATGGAGATCAATCTAGAGAAATGGGAAACTGGACTGAGACCGTTTCTGCCATTTGTCAGAATGGTGCTCATGAAAGAAACTGAGCAGCTGTATAGAGAAATGTGTGTGTGTGTACATACAGTATATCTTTTTTTTTTTTTTTTTTGGAGACAGTCTCAAGCTATCACCCAGCTCACAACAACCTCAAACTCTTGGGCTTAACATATTCTCTTGCCTAAGCCTCCCAAGTGCTTGGGAGTACAGGCGCCCGCCACAATCCCGGCTATTTTGTTGTTGTTGTTGTTGCAGTTGTCATTGTTTTAGCCGGCCTGGGCCGGGTTCAAACCCAGCAGCCTCGGTGTATGTGGCTGGCGCCCTCCTCACGGAGCTACGGGCGCCCAGCCTAGTATATCTTATAAAACTGAGTTTGCAAATGTTGTTGCTCAGAACCTCTCAATGGAATGAAACGGAGAAACAAACTAAAGAAAGCAAGTGCTTTATTCTAAAATGAGTGTTTTCCAGAACATTCTGTAAAGAGGGAGCCCAGAAGAGACTAACCCCCTTAAGAGCTCTGGGGATAGTCCCTCTCTGAGAATACAACTTCCGTGCTTGGGACACAACTGGGTCTTTGTCCCACACCCTGATGGGGCAGGAAGCGATGTGACTCGCTTGGTGCTTCTTCCTCTGTAGCAGATGCTTTCTGAGTCAACTGGAGCTGCCAACCAGCCGGTAAATGGCCGGGAAGCTTCCCCGGTGCCTCGAAAATAAGCGGCATTTCAGCCACGATTTGGGGCCTTCGTGGTAACTGCCGTCAGCCTTGCTAGCCGTTTGGAATAACAGGTGAACGCTCGCCTGACCCCGAAAGTTCCCTGTCGCTGCGCTCCCCGGCGCTGCGGTTTCGCGAGTGGAGACTTGGTTTTGTCATCTGCGGAGGTTCTTCCCGGGCTGGCCGTCCGTTTACCTGTCTTTCAAATGAGCATATGAATAATTTCTTCGTGGGGGACTGATGCCGAACAGATGTTCACTAGGCCCCATAGGATCGCTGTGACAGGCCCGTCAGTAGGATTGAGATTGTTATGTAATAATTTTTCCTTCTCGTTTTGATTAAAAAATGATGTATGCGCATCTACGCGCACAAACGTGTCAGTGCTAATGTGGACATGCGCGTTTGCCATGACTCTACGGGTGGAAACAGGACGGGGTCCCCCCAGCACGGCCCCCACACAAACAAACTGATCTGGGGTGGGGGGAACCTCCCTGTAAAAGAAATCCACATGTTCCTGACCTTTGGGCGCCGGACGTCTGCGACCAGGGCCTCCGCGGGCACCGCGGTCACCGCGCAGCTGCCTTGCGGTGCCGCAGTCTCGAGTGCCCTCTGCTGTAACTTGGGGAACAAAGGCTTCTTGGGGGAGCCATAAATGTCTCTTAGGAAGGAAAACGAACCGCTCTTTCCTTATCCAAAGTTTCCGCCCGCCCCTGAATCTGGCGGTGCTGCTGTGTGGGGCTATGTAGGTAATGGGGGGTCCTCTTGGGTCAGCCTCGAGATTTACCCCAGAGATGCAACAAAAAGGGAAACTGACGAATATTTAAGCTAGGATTGAGAAAGAGCTTTGAAGTATTTCGGAGAAGTCTTTGAAGAAGGTTAATCCTGGGTCTAATTTTACACTGCCCAAGCTGTTGCGTTCTGAGGATTCTGTATTTACTTTTAAATTCACTTTAATTTTATTTTTTGCCCATCGAGTAATGAAGGGCTTGAGTTTGGCCCGACGTGTGGTGGTCTTCACAGGGTTTGTCCCCTCTGCGCCTTTCGGTCACACCTGGGTATGGCTCAAAGATCGAGTGTTCATTTACTCTGTAAGTGAAAAGGATATTTGCCCATTAATTTCAACTCCAGCACTCTGAGCCCCATATAAGGCACAGTTAATATAATCTCACTTTAGATGACACTCGGAGGAGCAGGAAGACAATTTGTGAGGGGGAAAGAAATAAGAGGCAGCGCACATTTAAAGGGAATGTTAATATTTACTCGTCGCCGGCACTCGGTGTCTGGGAGACAGCGCAGTCACTAAGTGGGGATTACATCTTCAATTAAGTAGTGGTAGCGGGGGACTTGGAGATGTTTCACAGAGGGAAACTGCCGAAATCATACTTTACGGAGAATAATTTTTTTTAAAAGCTGCAAAAAAATTGAAGGAAAAGCCCGAGGGGGAAAAATGCAAGGAACATTTCTGTTTAGGGAATCCTAATATTTTGGCTGAACACATTATGTAAAATTAAATACTATTTTAAACCGAGGAGATATAATATCTAATTAAGTTTTTGTGGTTGATGGGCTTAGAGAGGATTGTGAGTGTTACATCCATTGAACTGAAAGAAGTAGAAAAATTAAATAACACTCTTCTGTAGTGACTTTCACCCAGACACATAAGCAGACTTCGATATTCCACTTTTACTCTGCGCCTAACTACAACTCACTGAAGACGTGGAAGAGGAAATGAGAATATGCCCAATGATCTCATTAAGGCTCATAACCACCCCAAGGAGCAGGGATCAAGAGTTGTCAGCCTCATCTCTGAGCTGCGACCGACCGTGGGCTCTGGGTGGCCAAAGGAATTGCAGCCAGGAACATCTAGTGAGTTAGGGTGGAGATGGACTGGACCCTCCATCACCCAGCCACATCTGGAGTCTTCCCTGCCCCGGAATGTTCCGTGCTCCAAGTTAAGAAGAATGTCAGGCTTTGGGAAGTGAAGGCTTCTGTTACTGGCCAGAGTTATTAGGGAGGGCTAAGATTTTTAAGACTCCTTTGGGATTGTAGGAAAATTTCCACAGAAGATGTGCAGAAACCAGAGATGTAGGATTAGTTTTAAAAGGATGTTGACTTTCAGGATTCATTATTACCTGAAGGCATTTTAAAGTTAATTTAAACAATAATTTGACAAGGCAGAAAAATCACGAGATTACTATGTGATTTTTTTTGTGGGCAATTTTTAAAAATTTAGTTTGACTAGTAAGCTTTCTCAAACTAAGTAAAATTGAAATACAATAACCACACCAGAAGGTGACATAGACAAAACAACGCAACAAGTAAGAAGACGATTCCAATCGTAGTTCACTCGTTTTTCCCTTTAAATTTATTGCTAGAGGCTCGGTGCCTGTGGCTCAAGCGGCTAAGGCGCCAGCCACATACACCTGAGCTGGCGGGTTCAAATCCAGCCCGGGCCTGCTGAACAACAATGACAGTTCCAGCCAAAAAATAGCTGGGCATTGTGGCGGGCACCTGTAGTCCCAGCTACTTGGGAGTGGGGGGTGGGGGCAGGAGAATTGCTAGAACCCAGGAGTTGGAGGTTGCTGTGAGCTGTGATACCTTGGTACTCTACCCAGGGCAACAGCTTGAGGCTCTGTCTCAAAAAAAAAAAAAAAAGGCTCGGCGCCTGTGGCTCAGCGGGCTAAGGCGCCAGCCACGTACACCTGAGCTGGCGGGTTCGAATCCAGCCCCAGGGCCCGCCAAACAACAATGACGGCTGCAACCAAAAAATGGCTGGGCGTTGTGGCGGGCGCCTGT
>CAUYON010176076.1:0-21736 GCA_963573935.1 Arctocebus calabarensis
GGGAAAGAGATGATGCATTTATTCTGGATTATGTTTGAAGTGTTAGATGGCTAAGTATTAAAAGCATCCAAATTAAATCCTTAGCAATCAGAACACTTGCTTCACTAGATTTTGCCAACTGCCAATCATGTTGGACTGAGCCAAACTGTCCTCTTTCTGAAACTATTAAGGTAAATAATTAACAATAAAACTTCCTCTTATAAAGGCAAAAAAAAAAAAAGAGGAGGGGGAAGAGAGAGAGAGAAAAATATAGAGAGGGAAAGGGGGAGAGAGGACAAAGAGGTAGATAGATACGGGAGAGAGAGGAGCAGAGAGAGAAAAGAGTGGCATTTTCTTAGTTATTGTATGAAGACATTTGTATTCCGCATTCATACCTTTCTAAGATGCACCATAGATGTGGCCCCACCAATTAGGTTTTAATTTAAATAGAGCCAAATTTGTCTACTTTTCCCTCATTGCTTGTGCTTTAGGTCTCATATCTTAAAAAAAAAAAAATCTAATCTAAGGTCACAAAGATTAACACCTATGTTCTCTTTCATTTAAGGCTTTGATCTATTTTGAGTTAATTTTTGTATTCACATGCCATTATTTGACATGTGAATATTCTGTTGTTCCTTCCTCCTTTGGAACCCTGTTGAAAGTTAATACTTTATTTTCTTTATTACATTTATCACCATCTGAAATTATATCATTTGTTTATTATTTGCCCTGCCCAAATCTTGTCACTCTCCTTCCTACCACCCACTCACCCCACACACATACAAATTCAATTGTATAGTTCATAAAGACGTAAACTTGCCTCCTTTACTATTTATCTCTAGGGACATGGTGGGCATGTAATAAATATTAGGTGAATGAATGAATAAAGAGGACTCCAGTTTCCAGTTTTGTTGAGGAACAACTGCCATTATATGTGTCTATAAACCTTAGTGTAAGTAATCACTTCATTTAGGGTAAAAAGATTGTTGAATACTGCCTAAATGACACTTTATAACCATTGCCTGGATTGGATAAGAAGAGCTTAATTAAGCAAGTAATTATTCACTGAGGGGGAAAAAAACAGCAGAGAACTTTAATAGAAATTCAAACCAAGTGTAAAGAGACTATCTGAGCCTCCTTACTTGATACTCCAATAATGACCTTGACAGGTACGTGGCCTTAGGCCTTATTTCATTCACCTCCCTGTGGAGGCTCCTGTGCCACCCCAGCTCTTAAAGCACTTGGCATTCTTCTATTCTGATATTTTAGAGTCTTTAACAACAGGAAGGTAGTTTTTATTTGCAATGTTCCTTGCAAAAATAAACACTAACCAATTTGTTATTTAAAAAGATACTTGATTAAGAGATGAAAAGAGTTATCTCTTGAAAATTGTCGTGAATACCAAAAATCAGAGATCTCTCTACTAGGATAGGTAAAGCTCTTAGTCAACAACCTAAAATAGAAGAGATTTTAAAAGTTTTCCCGAGGCTCTTATTTAGAAAGAAAGAGCATGACTGCTCACTAGTGGAGGAGTTAAAGAGTTGCTCTATTTTCGGAGAGGAACATATAAGCTCCATCTTGTGGTGAAAACTGTTAACTAAGCTTTGGAGTTATCACAAGACATGCCTGGAACAGGTCATTTCAGTGCTCCAGAGCCTACAAAAGACAGAGATGTAAATGTCTATGGGTGATCATGGCAGATGTTTAAAAAAGTTGCCAGAAAAACAATACCTTTATTTTTCTTAACTATACCTGCAGCTATACTATATAATGCATATGTGTATGATACTGAAGATTGTATCTCAAATTTGGAATTGAAATACTTTCAGTTTGTTCACTTTTTCTTCAGTATCAATGTGTCCTTGTTAAATCTGGTGTTTCCTTTTAGGATGAACACAGAATTTAGCCTTGACTAGGATCCATTAACTAGGAGTTTTTATTTAATTAGTTTTACTTAGTTTAATACTGGAAGACAGGTATTCGAAAACATAGGTTATTTCAAAACTTGAGTGTTTGCACAATTGTGAAGATATTTGTAGGAGTTTGATGTTCCAGTGTCACTACTAAATTTCCAATCCTATGTCACACCATGGACCACCTGTCACACTGTAAGTAGGAATTGACTAAGGTATACTGAACAGTGGGAAGTTACCTTTACAAAATCTGAAATCAATAAGCCATTTTAATGTATCACAATTTTCATCATGATTACAAGCCATCAATTTATATTCCTAGAAACTAATATTCTAATCAGAAAAGAGGACCAAAAAGTCCTATGCCAGACAAGTTTCCCTGTTGACATTTTATAACTGTTTGTGGATGCCTCTGCAGAGAAATAGTGTTTGTCAGCCAAAAGACCAATCATATGATAACAATCTTTGCTGCTTAGCATAAGCAAAGCTTATTTTCTCTCAGATGATGTGAATAAGTTCATTTCTTTCATCTGTTTAACAATGCTCCTTTCAATTGTGACTAAGCCACCCACCCTCAGTCTAGTGAGCAGACTGCCTTGGTTTGTGTCCAATTCATCACACAGTGCGTCACAGGGAAGTCCAGCTCATGGTAGTGAGCACTGTGTCCATAACATCTTCAATTTTAACACCTAGCAAAAAGAAGCTTCTGCTAAATAATGCAAATGAGTAAGTGTAAAGCCTGTATCCTTACATAACTTGCCACATGGAACTCAAGGCTGATTGCAAGTCCAATAGTACCACCATCCATCCAAGGAACATCATCCATTGGCACATGAATTTGCTATAGCAGATTTATCTCTGTTAGTTTATGGACCAAGGGATGGTAATTAACTGGTCAACATACAGAGGTGGTCAACATAAGGAACTTGACCTACTGTACTGATACATAATGTGGTGCATGCCCGGTCTATGAAAATTAGGCCAACTTAAGGAGGTGGTCAATATAGGGAGTTCAAAAATTTGTTCAAAAGTTTGTTCAAAAATTCCCTCTATTCACAAAAACTTTTTAATCACTTCCTGGTGTTGAGTCTCTCATGGGCACACTGTCCAAATATTTTCAGTCTTATAAAAATTCTCAACAGCATGGTGATTAATAGAACTAGTTATAAGTATTACTAAATATGTATTTCATCAGTGAAATAGTGTCACCATTTTAAAATCTTTTCACATGATTTTTCTTTTAATGTCTTAGCCATATTTCCATGCCATTGAGCAACTGTATTTTTGGTTTCATTTTCATTGGCACATGCTTCTATGTTTTGGGGATACACAATTTCTGCTGCATTCAATAGATTCTCTTCTACAACTTGATATCTGTGAAGAATTTGATGTCTCAAGCAGATTTTTCATTTAAATACATGACTGCCTTATTTTATAAACAACCAAGACAAACCTTGTTGATATTTCAGTTCTGTTTTTTAGCCCTTTGGGTTTGGATCACACATCTTTTCCATGTCCCTGATGTTTGTTCTTACAGTGGTTTGTTTCATAATGGCATCTAGGTTGTTTTCTTTAATTTCATCCTTTGCCAAATAAGCATGCAGGAATGATCTTCAGTTTACAAAGGGGAACATATGACCCTTCTCAGTCTATCATTTTTTCCCCTACTTTTCACAGGGATATGAGTGCAAGAAACATGCTGCTTTTCTAATACTATGTGATGGGTATGACTTCTATCAGCCAAAAACTCAGTTCTGCAAAATATTATAATTATTTTCTATAATTCAACCTTTGGATCTGGTCTCCATCCACCTAAAGAAGGACATCTTAATCTTCCTTTGAAAGTCATTCAGTAAATCCCATAGTATAGCAAGTGCCCCTTTTCCTACTACCCCAGACTAAGCCCTAGAGCCCATACCATGAACTGCAAGGGCAAGTGCCTGCAAAGACCAGTGGTTCTCAATTTTCCCTTCCCTGCTCCATAACAGAACCACAATGGGGAGCTTTGAAAATGCCAATGCTTAGCTTTCCTTTAGAACAATTTATTCAGAATCTTTGCGGGTGAGACATAGGTAAGGGTGTTTTTAAAAAACTCTTTGGGTCAAGGAGTGAAGCAAGATGGTGGACCAGAAGGATTGTTTAGCTGAGCTCTGCTAGAACAACTTGAGAAAAGGAGAGAACCCAGCCATACCTAGCACAGGGACCTTACCCAGAGTCAGTTCAGAGAGCATTACAAGAAGGTGGTGAGCTGGATACAACATATGATATAGAGTGATGGAAATCTGAAGAATTAGGCAAGTGACTGCAACCCACTAGGATTGGCTGACCCCCCCCCCATGGTGGTTTGGGACAGGAGGAAGCCTTTCTGGAGTTTTCAGTTGGAGGAAGCTGTGCATAGAGTGGAAAGCATGGGAGAGTGGGCAGACTTGAACAGTATGCAACAACAAGATTGGAGTGAATTGTCTTAGTTTGGTGACTGGTATGGCAGTCATACTGAGATGGTCTTGGTGGCCAGGTTGCTGCCATTGTGGGGAAGTTATGAGAAGGTCTTAGCAGGGGCATAAAGCATAGCCATTTTGATTCCACCTGCCAGGATTAGAACTCCACTTTTGGAACAGGCTGAGGAATTCTCATACCCAATGGGAACTGAAGTCCAGGGGCACTGAGAGACCTGCCCCTGAAGGGTTCTTGTGAGTTTTAAGATTCCAACCCTGCAGGGTCTGAATGTTGAGAAAACAATCAGGGGATCACTGAAGGCAACTCATTTTGGAATTAAGGACCACAGAGGTTACTGGCTGTGCTACCTGTTTCCTAAAAAAAACACAGGTCTCAGTGACATATTGCAACATATTATCATCAAGAGCAAAGACTTCTGTTTATTTGGCTTTGCTCTAGCTGAGACCACTTTAAGACCTAAGTTCTAAGATAAGGTAATTTGAAGCAAAAGAGGCAGTGAGAAGGAAAAAGGACAAGAAGATAAACAAGAAGAAAGAACACATGAAGAGGAACCAACAGAAAAATTCAGGCAACATAAAAAGCCAAAACAGAGGAACTCTCCCAAGGGACTATGAGGCAGCTCCTGCAGAAGACTCCACCTATAAAGGTTTAATGGACTTGACAGAAAGAGAATTAATTAATTAATTAATTTATTTATTTATTTTTTATTAAATCATAGCTGCATACATTAGTGCAATCAAGGGGTACAATGCGCTGGTTTCATATACAATCTGAAATGTTTTCATCAAACTGTTTAACATACCCTTCATGGCATTTACAGAAAGGGAATTTAAAATATGGATGATAAAGACAATAAAAGGAATGAATAAGAAAATGGAAAAGACAGAACCAAAAGTCAGATGAGAGATATGTAGAATATAGAAAGTATATGACAGAGCTAAAGGAAATGGAGGAGACAATTGGGGAATGTAAAGATGCAGTAGAAAATATTAAAAAAAAAAAAGGTTAAACCATGGGGAAGAAAGAACCTCAGAGCTAGAGGATAAAGTTTTCGAGTTAATGGAGGTAGTTAAGGAGGCAGAAGGGAAGAGAGAGAAGACAGAACAGATGCTTAGAGAACTATTAGACTCCCTGAAACATTCAAACATACAAATAATAGAGATTCCTGGAAGAGAACAAGATTGTCCCAAAGGAATGGAAGCCCTAGTGGAGACTAACATAAATGGAAACTTCCCAAGTTTTACTAAAGACCTGGACACACTCCTTTCAGATGGATATTGAACCCTAGGTCATTTAAACTCAAACAGAGCCTCTCCAAAACACATTGTAATGAACCTGCCCTAAGTCAAGATGAAAGAAAAAATTCTGCAAGTAATCAGGAGTAAGCACTGACTGACCTACAGAGGCAGAGCCATTAGGATGAGAGTAGACTTTACAACTGAAAACTTCTAAGCCAGAAGACCATGGTTATCCACCTTCAACATTCTTAAACAAAACAATGTTTAGCCCATAATTTTGTATCCTGCTAAACTAAAATTGATAGAGAAATCAAATCTTTTGTGAGTATACTAGCATTGAGGAAATTCGCCATAACAAGATCAGCTCTACAGGAAATACTTAGACCTATTCTCAACACTGACCATCACAATGGACCATCAGCAAAGTAAACACTCAGAAGCTAAAGGTCAAAATTTAGCTTCCACAATAGCACAAGGGATAAAATTAACCAATGGACTTTCACAAAATAAGATGAATAAAACACCACACCAATTCTCTCAGTAAAAGTCATTGATTTCAACATTGAAAAAACACTGGCTGGCTGACTGGATAAAAAAGCACAAGCCATCCATATGCTGTCTCTAGGAGACACACCTAGCCTTGGAGGACAAATCAAGACTCAGGGTTAACGGATGGAAAACAATATTTCAAGCAAATGGAAATGAGAAGAAAGGAAGGGTTGCAATCTTATTTTCAGACACAAGTGGATTTAATGCAACTAAAGTTAAGAAAAACAAAGATAGATACTTTATATTGGTAAAAGGAATAAAACAAAGACATTTCAATTTTAAATGTTTATGTACCCAATTTACATGCTCCCGGATTTATAAAATAGACCTTGATGGGTCAAAGCAATATGGATCAAAGCAATATGATATCCCATAAGGCTATAATAGTTGGGAACTTTAACACCCCTCTGACGGAACTAGACAGATGTTCTAAGCATTGACTAAACAAAGATACAAAGAACTTAAATGTGACCCTATAATAATTATGTATAACAATTGTTATACAATTTGTTATTGTATAACAATAATTATTCTAGGGTCACATTTAAGTTCTTTGTATCTTTGTATATTGTATATACATTATACAACATACATAATTGTTCTAGGGTCACATTTAAGTTCTTTGTATCTTTGTATATTGTATATACATTACTATATATATAATTATTCTAGGGTTACATTTAATTTCTTTGTATCTTTGTATATTGTGTGTACAAATATACATAATTGTTCTAGGGTCACATTTAGGTTCCTTGTATCTTTGTTTAGTCACTGTTTAGAACATCTGTCTAGTTCTGTCAGAGGGGTGTTAAAGTCCCTAACTATCATAGTGTTGTATATACATACAATATATACAACACAATATTGTTATTGTATATACATAATTTAGACATATACAGAACACACCATACCAAAGCTAAAGAATATACATTTTTCTCATCATCCCATGGTATGTACTCCAAAATCAACCACATTCCTGGAAGTGAGAACAATGTAACCTAAATATTGTATGTTCATATTAATTTAGATAAAGTTTTTTAAAAAATTGACCACATTCTTGGATACAAATCAAACCTCAGCAAAATTAAAATAATAGAAATTATACCTTGTATCTTTTCAGACCATAAGGCAATAAAAGTGGAACTCAACTCCAATAAAAACATTCATTGCCACACGAAGACTTGGAAATTAAACAACCTTATGCTGAATGATAGTTGGGATCTGGAAGAGATAAAAGAGGAAATCATTAAATCCCTCAGACATAACAACAATGAATACACAAGTTACCAAAACCCAAGGGATACAGAAAAAGCAGTCTTTTTCTTTTTTTTTTAGGCAGAGCCTCAAGCTGTCACTCTTGATAGAGTGCTGTGGCATCACAGCTCACAGAAACCTCCAATTCCTGGGCTCAAGCGAGTCTCTTGCCTCTGCCTCCCAAGTAGCTGACTACAGGCACCCGCCACAATGCCCAGACATTTTTTGGTTGCAGCCATCATTGTTTGGCGGCCCGGGCTGGATTCGAACCCGCGAGGTCAGGCGTACGTGGCTGGTGCCTTAGCCCATTGAGCCACACGCGCCAAGCCCAAAAGCAGTCATAAGAGGAAAATTTATTTCATTAGATGCTTACATTCAAAAAAACAGAAAGAGAGCACATCAACAAACTCATGAACCATCTTATGGAATTGGAAAAAGAGGAACACTATAATCCCAAACCCAGCGGAACAAAAGAGATAACCAAAGTTAAGTTACAGATGAATTAAATTGAAAACAAAAGAATCATTCAGAAAATTAATGAAACAAAATGTTGGTTTTTTGAAAAAAATTAATAAACTCAATAAAGCTTTGGTCATATTAGCAAGAAATAGAAAAGTGAAATCTCTGATAACCTAAATCAGAAATAATAAAGGGGAAATAACAACAGATGCCACAGAAATACAAGAGATCATCTCTTGAGTACTACAAGAAACTCTATGCCCAGGGACTTGAAGAGAAACTTCTCTGAAGAAGACAGGCACACAACCTACAGACACATGAAAAAATGCTCATCATCCTTAATCATCAGAGAAATGTAAATCAAAACCACTTTGAGAAATTTATCATCTAACCCCAGTAAGATTAGCCCACATCACAAAATCCCAAAACCAGAGATGTTGGCATGGATGTGGAGAAAAGGGAAGGGACACTTCTGCACTGCTGGTAGAATGCAAACTAATACATTCCTTTTGGAAAGATGTTTGGAGCTTGCTTAGAGATCTAAAAATATTCCTCCCATTCTATCCTTCAATTCCTTTACTAAGTATATATCCAGAAGACCAAAAATCACTTTATAACAAAGGTATTTGTGCCAGAACATTTTTCACAGACCAATTCATAATTGCTAAGTCGTGGAAGAAGCCTAAGTGCCCATCGACCCATGAATGGATTAATACATTGTGGTATATGTACATCATGGAATATTATGCAGCCTTAAAAAGATTGATACTTTACTTCTTTCATGTTTACATGGATGGAGCTGGAACATATTCTTCTTAACAAAGTATCTCAAGAAATCTCAAGAATGGAAGAAAAAGTATCCAGTGTGCTCAGTCCTACTATGAAACCAAGCTTTCATATGAAAGCTATAACCCAACTATAGCCCAAGAAGAAGGGGAAAGAGGAGAGGGAGGTGAGGGGGGAGGATGGACAATTGGTGGGACCACACCTACAGTGCATTTTACAAGGGTACATGTTAAATTTACTAAGTGTAGAATATAAATATCTTAACACAATAACTAAGAAAATGCAGTGTTAACCAGTTTGATGTAAATATTTCAAATGGTATATAAAACCAGTACATTGTACCTATCAATGTACACAGCTATGATTTAATTAAAAAAAGAAAAGAAAAGAAACTCTATGTCCAGAAATTAGGCAATAAGAAGGAAATGGATTAATACCTGGAAGCCCACCCTCTTCTCCCTAGACTTAATTAAGAAGAAATAGATCTCTGAACAGATGAATTTCAAGAACTGAAATGGAAGAAACAATAAAAAAATCTCCCAACAAAATAATGCCCTGGTCCAGATAGCTTCACACCAGAATTCTATCAGACCTTCAAAGAAAAGCTTATACCCATGCTGCAGAAATTATTTCAAAAACTTGAGAAGAAAGGAATCTTCCCCCAACACATTCTACAAAGCAAATATCATCTTGATTACAAAACCAGGAAGAGACCAAACTAAAAAGGAGAACTTCAGACCAATTTCATAATGAATATGTATGAAATTTTCTCAAGAAAATCCTAGCCAATAGATTACAGCTACACATTAAAAAATGATTCATCACCATTAAGTAGGTTTCATCTCATGGATGCAAGTCTGGTTTAACATACACGAATCCATAATCATAATTCACCACATCAACAGAAGCAAAAACAAATACCATGTGATCCTCTCAATAGATGCAGAAAAAGCATTCAATAAAATTCAGCATCCTTTTCTAAATAGAACACTTAAGAATATAGGCATAGGTGACACATTTCTTAATCTGATCAAAGCCATCTCCAACAAACTCACAGCTAATATTATACTGAAGGGAATAAAACTGAAAACTTTTCCACTTAGAATTGGAACCAGATAAGGTTGTTCTCTATCACCAGTACTATTTGACATAGTATTGGAAGTTCTAGCCAGTGCAATCAGGCAAGAGAAAGATATAAAGGGCATCCAAATGGGTACAGAGGAGGTCAAACTCTTGCTCTTTGCCAACAATATGATCTTATACTTAGAGAACCCCAAAACTCAATCACGAGACTCCTGGAAGTGATCAAAAAATACAGCAATGTTTCAAGATATAAAATCAATGTCCACAAATAAGTAGCCTTTGTATATGCCAATAATAGCCAAGATGAGAAGCTAATTAATCAAGGACATGATTCCCTTCCCAGTAGCTTCAAAAAAAAAAAAGAAATACCTAGGAATATACACAACAAAGAGGTGAAGGACCTCTACAAAGAAAGTTATGGAACCCTACGAAAAGAAATAGCAGAAGATGTTAACAAATGGAAGAACATACCATGCTCATGACTGGGCAGAATTAACATTGTGAAAATATCTATACTACCCAAAACAATCTACAGATTCAATGCAATGCCCATTAAAATATCATTGTCAAACTTTCAAGATTTGGAAAAAAACATTCTTCATTTTGTATAGAACCAGAGGGCACCATGTATAGCAAAGGCAATTCTTAGTAATAAAAACAAAGCCAGAGGTATCACCTTATCAGACTTTCAGCTGTACTACAAGGTCATAGTGCTCAAAACAGCATGGTATTAGCACAAAAATAGAGACACTGGCATTTGGAATGGAATAGAAAACCATGAGATGAAACTCACATCTTATAGTCACCAGATCTTTGATAAATCAAATAAGAACATACATTGGGAAAAATAATCCCTATTCAATAAATGGTGTTGGGAGAACTGGATAACCACATGTAAAAGTCTAAAAACTGAACCCACATCTCTGACCACTCACAAAAATTGATTCAAAGTGGATAAAAGATTTAAATCTAAGGCAAGGAAACTATAAAAATCCTAGAAGAAAGTGTGGGGAAAACACTTAAAGATATCAGCTTGGGGGAAGATTTTATGAAGAAGACTTCCATGGCAATTACAACAACAAAAAATAAATAAATAAGGACTTAATTAAACTGGAACCCTTCTGTACAGATAAGCAAATAACAACCAAAGCCAACAGACAACCTTCAGAAAGGGAAAAGATATTTGCATATTATCAATCAGACCAAAGCTTGATAACTAGGATCTATAGACAACTCAAATTAATCAACAAAAAAAGACCCAACAACCCTATATATCACCAAACAAGAGACATGAATAGAACCTTCTCTACAGAAGACAGATGAATGGCTAACAAACATGAAAAACGCTAATCCTAATCATCAGAGAAATGCAAATCAAAACTACACTGAGATATGACCTAACCCTAGTGAGAATGCCCACACCACAAAGTCTCAAAGCTGCAGATGCTGGTGTGGATGTGGAGAGAAGGAAACTTTTACACTGCTAATGGGACTGCAAACTAATATCACTTTTTGGAAGGAAGTATGGAGATTCCTCAAAATACTCAAATTAGGCTTCCTATTTGACCTGCAATCCCATTACTAGGCATCTACCCAGAAGAAAAAAAAAAAAACTTATCATAAGGACATTTGCACTAGACTGTTTATCACAGATTAATTTATGATCACCAAAATATTGAAACAGCCTAAATGATCACCAATCCAGGAATGGGTTAATAAGCTCTGGTATATGTACACCATGGAATTTTATGTAGCCATAGGAACAGGATGGAGATTTTACATCTTTTACGTTAACCTGAATGGTGGTGGAACACATTATTCTTAGTAAAGCATCACAAGAATGGAGAAGCAAGAATACAATATACACAATTCTAATATGAAGGCAGTAGATGAGCTAATGTGGGGTGATGGTGGTAGGGGAATGACCAAGTAGGAAGGGGGGAGGAGAGAAAGGG
This sequence comes from Arctocebus calabarensis, assembly GCA_963573935.1. Classification (NCBI taxonomy): domain Eukaryota; kingdom Metazoa; phylum Chordata; class Mammalia; order Primates; family Lorisidae; genus Arctocebus; species Arctocebus calabarensis. Next base: position 11,674 of record CAUYON010176076.1, read on the forward strand.
ATGGGGGGGGGTCACGGTGTATGGCACATCTCTTGGGGCAGGATACAATCATAAGAGTCCCTTTATGTAACAAATGCAATCAGTGTAACCTAATTCTTTGTAACATCAATGAATCCCAAACAACAACCCCCCCCCAAAAAAAAAACCCTGTGGTTATTCATATCATGCTAGCATGTAGGCAGGGTTGAAAAGAACAGATTTAAAGCAAACAGTCAACAATTGGGGCCAGTTATCTACCTACAAAGTTTAACAAGAGGCAGCAGTATCCACCCTGCTGAAATTGCCATGATCCCAGCAGCAAGTGCACCTGAGTCTGTAGCCTGTGAGTGAGTGTGTATGTATGTATGTGTGTGTGTGTGTGCGTGTACATGTGCATGTGTATATAAACCCACATACATACAAAGATTAGGGAAAGGAGAGAAAGCAGGTTGTGGTAGTCATGGCTGCCTGAGTGGAGAGTTGCCACAGAGCCTTCTCAAGAACTCACACATTGTCCTCACATGACAGCCTACATATGGAGGCCTGGCACCCAGGAGGCATGGAGGGCCAGATGGTGTTGGCCAGGGGACCAGCAGCACCCACAAGAAAGTATGTTTGCAGAAGCAGCCAGCAAAATGCAGAGACTCTGCCACCTGTCCCCTCTCCCACACCAGCCAGGGCTTGAATGGGGAGGGATGGTGTCTCAGGGCTCAGTCCAGACCTTCACAATGCAACCAGATGGGGTCTTGGCTCACTGTGCTAGCAGAAAAGGAGAAGGCAAGGTTCAAACGGAATATGAAACTAAACTGGACTGAGCATTAACTAAAAAAAGATTAGAAAATGTGAAACCTGCTCAAAATACCACTATGGGATGGGACATTCAACAGTACAGAGCTGATTGAGCACTAGGATTGAAGGGAAGAACATATTGTGCTTATTCTCCTCCTTGAGTGGACACCATTTCATACACCAATATGTTTTAGTGTTTTCTCACTCACATTAGGCTTACACCCTGTTGTTAGTGGATTTTTCTCAGGATCTCTCCTTCCCATCATCATTGAGGAGACATTTCTACTCCTTGGCAGTCATGTAGACACTTGGCATAAGGAGGGGGGTGCAGAGTCCATCCCATGGCCACACCTCTGACCTTACATCACTTTCAACTCATGTGTCCACACTTTATCTATATCCACACTTGCAAACTCTCTTTGATATGGCTACCAGATGCCTTAGCTGAATCCCTTGACTCCCTGAGCATAAGGAGGGTAGCAGCTCTCCCAAGAGTAGGTGGGCTGCAGGAGGCTCAGGGGCTCTCTTGCAGCTCTGTCTGCTTTTGACATTCCCAAGCAGCCATGAACAGCAGGCCAAGATGTGGGGTCCACTTCACAGAGACTCTCTCCTTCGCTAGTTCTTCCTGCTTCCTTTCTTCTCATTCTTCTCCAACTGGGAGAAGCATTTTCTAGTCTATGCAGTGGAAGCTGACAGGTAAGGGAAAGGAAAATGTTCTCCCTCACCATGCATTTTCCCAAATTTGTCTATCCTACACCTGGACCAAAGCTTTTGAAGTTAACAAGTCAGAATTTTAAAGTTTTGTTCTTTAGGGAAAGCGTCCCTAAAGAAGAAATGCCTCCATTCTAGCTCCCCAAATGAGGAACTACCATGGAATAAAAAATGAATTGGCATTTCCTTGATCACTATATAAAGACATTAATACTCTACCTTTAATAAGTTTCGCCAGTAACAGTATGATCAAAATATTTCTGAATGTATATGAATCGTGCCCTGTGATTGCACCAATGTACATAATTATGATTCAATGAAATTATTAAAAAAAAAAAATGAATTGGCTTCATATCACTATAAATATGGCTCTGTGAGTGGTATGGAGTTGGCAGCCTGGACCACCAGCCTGCGTAGAGGCTCAGCGCTGGTCCCACAGCCACTGGACGCTTCCTTTCCACAGCCCCATCTGTTCTTACCTCTTAAAATCAGAGAAAAATCATGAATGTAAACCAACAGAAAACAGTATCAGAACAATAGAAATCAATAATCGTGTGCAAGAAAATTAATATTATTTACTACAAATTTGTACGTGGTAGGACAAAATGCAGCAAAAAATGAGTCTGGTGCATTAGAATATGTGAAAGCTGCTGATAAATAACTACTTTCCTCAATTAGGAGATATAACAAAAGTTATATCTCTTACAGGAGATGCAGAACTTTTCAAAGAATCCTGTTGTTTTTAGTTTCTCATTATGAACAAAGCTGCTTTAAGTATTCTGCACAAGTCTCTCTGTGTTGACATAATTTTTAATTTCTATAAACAATGCTTTCTTAACTTTGCAAGCTACTGCTTTGTCAGGTGCTATTTCTATTCAAATATGATGTAATAACACAAGATGATTTTATAATATTAATACTAATCTCTGACTCCTTCATGTTAAATAAAGTTCATTTGGGCTAGGAAAATCCATTTTTATCTTCTCTCTATTTATTGTTCACCAGCAAATGACAACTGGCTGTCAGCTTGGGTGTCAAGAAGACACTAGACGGCGGAGGGTGCTAACAAACTGAATAGTGTACTTATACCTCGTGGAAAATGGGCAGCCAGCACTCAGCTTCAACCGGTTCATCAGGCAGACACAATATGCCAAATCTTCTAATTTTTCAAAAGAAGACAAAAATGTTTTGTGTGCATGTATGTAATCTTTTAAATTTAAATGTTAGCCAATAAAACACACAGAAAAGTTAACTACTGGTGTATCATACTAATGCTATTCAGCATGTTAGACAATTCAGGATAAAACACATTGCAGGTAAAATTTGGCCCAATGTTCTTTAATTTCTAGCTAAGGCTTTGGTTCTCAAACCTCAAAAACATGACTTTTTAGCTTTTTTTAAAGAGAGCATGTGAGTACAATGCACATATTCCGGGTGAGGGACACGCTCATCACTTTAACCTAAAGTGTACAGAACAAACTATGTAACCAAAACATGCTACCCCTATAATGCTTTAAAATTTTAAAAAGAGAGAGAGAAAGTGAGTGCATCCTTGAATCCTATCCCAAATTCTGATTTAGTAGATTTGAGCTGAATCCTGGGCATCTGTGTGTATTTTTGAAGAGCCAGAGTTCATTCTGGTTCACAGATGGGATTAAAATCTGTGAAAATTTAGCAAGAAACTAAATTCCAAGTATCCAGTGTCCAATCACATTTTCCAACTTCAAAGCTATATTCCTAATACTCTGAATTCTCCCCAGGCTCAGTTTATCTGATTCTGAGTTAAAATAGTCTTACGGATCTCAGCAAGTGGTAATTGTGACACATGCCTACACACTCACACAAATAAAGCTGAACTTAGGGAGACATTTTTTTCTATTTAACTCAAATAGCATCCAATTTTTCTGTATATTATTTAAGGACATCATAATTACAGACCTTTCTGGAAGAAACTCAATTATAAGTAAAAGATGTTTATATATGGGTGGTGGGAATTTCTTATTCACAAACATAATAAGCATCAAAGTAAAAACATGTCCTAAAGTAAGAGAGACAAGAAAATATGTGGGGAAGGCAGATAAAAGAAACATTATGTGGATTTTTACACATAATTTACCAGGTAACAGAAATCTTGTGAGATAAGTAAAAAGACTATTGGGACACTAAGATTCCTAACCTGCAATTCTTGCCCTGTCAGATGAATGTGGACTTAAAGCAAATAAGGTAGGAAGGTGTTGTATGAGAAACATATCTCAGATTTCCAACATCCTCCTGAAAGCCCAAAACAAATGGATCTTTATGAAAAATGGACACAGAGCCAGAAACCAGATCCTCTCATCATTTGCATGTCAAGCTTCTAACTTTCAGTCATGTGACAAGCAAATGGAGAAAAATTGGAAATAACCATTAACTAGGTGGGGGAGGAGGAATGGAATTATAAGAACATTGATTGAGGGTCAAAAGATTGCAGGGCAGATACCAGTTCTTGGTGTAGAAACCTGAAAGTCAAAGTTGAAGAGAGTGGCAATGATGAACATTGATGCCACAGATATAGCCATACCCAAGGATCAGATCACCTTCACCTTTGTGGTCTCTGGATTAGAATGCATCGTTGGCATCATTGGGAATAGCTTCATTACGGCCATCTATGGGGCTAAGTGGGTCAAGGGTAAACGACTCCCGACTGGCGACTGCATTCTGCTGATGCTGAGCTTTTCTAGGCTTTTGCTACAGATTTGGATGATGCTGGAGAATATATACAGTCTACTATTTCCTTTAACTTACAACCAAAACACAGTGTATGGACTCTTCAGAGTCGTCATCATGTTTCTGAACTATGCCAACCTCTGGTTTGCCACCTGGCTCAATGTCTTCTATTGTCTTAGAATTGCGAACTTTACTCACCCTTTGTTCTTCACGATAAAGAGGAAAATCATAGCACTGATGCCTTGGCTCATGAAGCTGTCAGTGTTGGTTTCCTTTGGCTTCAGCATTTTCTTCTATAAAAACATCTTTAATGTATACGTGAATAGTTCAATTCCTATCCCCTCCTCCAACTCCACTGGGAAGAAGTTATTCGCTGAAACCAATATGGCCAACCTGACTTTCTTCTATAACCTGGGGATCTTGTTTCCTCTGATCATGTTCATCTACGCAGCGACCTTGCTGATCCTGTCTCTCAAGAGACACATGCTACACATGGAGCGCAATGCCACAGGCACTAGGGACCCCAGCATGGAGGCTCACATGGGCGCCATCAAAGCCACCAGCTACTTTCTCATTCTCTACATTTTTAACTCAGTTGCTCTATTTCTTTCCATGTCCAACATCTTTGGCACTTACAGTTTCTGGAATAGTTTGTGCAAAATCATCATGGCTGCCTACCCTGCTGGCCACTCCTTGCAATTGATCTTGAGCAACCCTGGGATGAGAAGAGCCTGGAAGCAGTTTCAGCACCGCATTCATCTTTTCCTAAGAAGACAGACCTTTTGATGGATCCAGGGAGGACTAGGGAAATAGTCCAAGCAGCTCTGCCTTATTCTTCATCTACACCTCTCTTTTTACTCATCTTTTATACCCCAAAATTGTTTGGATAGTTCCTCTCAGGTAATTGGGTTCTCTCATAAATGTGAGACTAAATTTTTAACTTGATATTCTAAGTAGAAATAACTAAGAATGTGAAGATGGACTTACAAAAGCTCCTTCATCTATGCTCATTCATATCCTTCCCTGAGCTCTTTTCCAATTTTTCTTCCCCTTGAGCCTTAAGGAGCAGGTTACCAGTTTGGTTTGCCTGGTATGATCTCTGTTTGTTATCTGTTGTCAATTGAGCCTGCCCTAATTTTTAAGGATGTCTTGGTCTGCATGAGAAATTACATGGTCACCCCATTTAAGACACCCTAGGGACCCACAGCTAGGGAAAGGAGGGTCAGTGAAGAAAAGTCCAGCATGCAGTCTAAGAGGTAGCAAAGTAACCATAGTAGCTATAGAAAAAGAAAAGTCTGCCCAAAGTTATCAAGTGCTGCAGAGGTTTCAAGGGAAGTGAAGGGTGAAGAAAGAAGGTTTGAGACTTGACTAAAATGTGGCCATGTATACTATTAGTGAACTGATAGGTTGACATGCAGATTCCAGGAATTTCTGGATAAAGTAATGTAAAAAGAAAGGGAGTGTGTAAAAAAACAATAATTTAGGAAGTTGTCTACAGATAAAGTTGAGATACAAAATGGCAGGTGCACACACAGCTGGTCAATTAAATGCCTTTTCTCTCCAAATGGGAGAAAGTGAGCTAGAAGCGGAAAAAAAAATGAAAGAGACCAAAGTAAGTGAATGTGGGTTTTGCCCTGTTCTTGCCTCTGTAGCATGCAGGTGGCACCTGTGCTTCTCGCTTTACCAGTTCTGGGTTACCTTGAAGTAAATAATGGGGCAAGAGCAGGTTACCTGGGGGTGGCCAGCAAAGAAGGGAAACATTCTTCATGGTATGCTTCAGCATTGTCTCAAAGGGTTGTTCACAAAACAAAGATACCCCATTCCTTAGGTATAATGGAACTTAAAAGTTAGGAATTTGGGTTTTTCTTTTGTTGGGTATTTCTGAATCACAATTAACAAGAAAAATGTAAAAGGAATGCTATTGATCATACCAAGCTTAGATAGTTCCCAAAGGAAAGTGCATGCCCCAAATCTAAACTCTGAGCCCCCTGGGATCTCAAGCATATATAGAGGGTACCAGAAAATATATATACACTTTAAGAAAAAAGCTATCCTGTTGCAAGGTGACATCAGCACTCATCTGATTAATGCCATCTTTAGAGCAAACTTCACACTACACATTGCCACTATAATTCAACTCAACTTTGAAAAGTAATACATAGATAACATATTTTGAAATGTGTGTGCATTTTTTGGCACTCCTGGTTTTTCAGAGAAAGTTCCTTACATCCATAATTTGTTTAAAAAATCATACACCCCACACTCACAAACACATTCACAGAGATCCCTTTATGGTTCAGGCAGTTTGGGACTTATTTAACTGGAAAATGAAAGGTTTACAAAAACATACACTTTTGATAGCTTTCTTAAGTGATATTTATTTCTATTGCCAGTGCAGACTGGTATAGTTGTTGTAATAAGACAAATTACATTTTGAAGTTTTACTCCAATTCCTAAGGAATACAGAAATATACATTTTCACCCAAATAAAATATCCTCATAAAAAGGCTTACATACCCTTTAAAGGTACTGTGAAACATCACCAAAAAATAACAAAAAAATTGATTTAAAGTCGCAATTACATTAACACGTACCACACCAAGAAAACAAAATGTATGATCCCTCTCTATGCTTTTTATGAAGAAATAGCATCTCATTGTCCGCAAGAGCCTGAGGCAACAAGTAGAAAGCTAACAAGAGCTTTAGGGATGATCACATCCTTGCCAAAGCTGTGTGTCACCCTGCCTTCAGCTAAATGAAATTCTCTTCAATTCTCTATTCCTTTGTGTAAACTTAACTAAGCATCCAGAAAGAACACAATACCTGGTCTTCATATTGGTTGGTTTTAGACAGAAATCAAAGCAGAAATCAAAGTTTCATTTTGTCTCCCAAATGAAGACAAAAACTAGACTCTGCTGGGCTAAAGTTCATAATGAGATGCAAAGCCTGGCATGGGGTGTCTCAGTGTCCCTATTGTACCCACCTTGCAAACTCTACTTCATCTCCCTCTCCCCACCCCCTGGAGGAGGCTGAGAGTTATAGCCTGAAAATTTTCTTTACCCACAAAGTCACTCTTGATATGCATCTAACACGTGGAGGAGCTCAGGAGCTATTGGTTGCCAAGGGATTCCAATGTGACAGGCCCAGGTCGGCTTCTTTCTCTATACTGGCTTAAGTCCTTGCAAACGACAGCTAGATCAGGAGCCAGGGCCAACCTAAGAGTTGAGATTTGAGAAGAACCAAATTGTCACACAATCCAGCTTCATCTTCTTCCAATTACCTCAGTGTCTGCTAAAATTCCTATAGATCCCACTTTTCTTTGAGTTTATAGGAAGTAACTTTCTTTATTCTTTACTTTGTGCTCTAAGGCAGAGTAACATCTGTATAAAGAAATAGCAAGTTCAATTAACCCTAACAAGTTTTGTGTTGCGGGAGGAGAACAGAAGCCAAGGACAGATCCGTATCAGGTACAATCAGGGAAGGAGAGGAAGACACAGTGAGAGGGAAACCACCCACCATCCTTCTGGGTTTCCTCCTCCCCTCTGGTGACAAATGAAACTTTTAGAAGAGAGATAAGAGACTCAGTGGGCTGGGTCTGGCCCCAAGTTACAGTTTGCACTGCACTCAGCATGTTCCTCATCCCAAGGAGGAGGATGCCCCACTTGCAATTCACTTATACTGGGGATATTTATTGTAAACAGGGAGAGATATTTGCCATGGTTTGAACACTGCCACTTTCCCAGGATTTTGTCACTTTCAATTTCTCCAGCTTGTCTCTATCTTTTCCAATCCTTAAAACACCATCCTTTAGTTCTTTGAGAAAAAGAAAAAAATAATAATATCCTAGTGTCCTGTCTTCTACCTGCTAAGGACAGACAAAGGGTCCCAAACTTGTTTCTATCTAAAACTTTGAAAGATGTCACTCTGAAGATACTTCATACCAAGAAGTAAAAAGTGGTGAACAGGTTCCTACAGGATCCTTGGGAATGTCTGAAGATTCTATCTCTAGCTTTGAAATAGTCTTGCCCCTGTGAGCCACCTCTGTCAAGGCTGAAACACCAGGCTATCATGGTTCTCTCCATGGATCTGATCCAGCCTGGTGATGTTTGTATTTCTGTGTTATTCTTAGATGACAAAGTCATAGACAGGTTTATTGTATGATGCTGGCAAAGGCCTAGTGATCTAGAGTCAGTGTCGCACAAGGAAAGAACCTACACTTTAGTGTCAAAGATCTAGAGCTGATCCACACTCTAGGTGATCTTAGCAAAATCACTTAACCCCTCTGAGCCTCTGTTTCCTCATCTGGAAAGCAGAGATTATCTTCTTGAAGAGGTTGCTGTGAAACTCAATATAAATAATATATGTGCATAATAAAATATAAACTGCCATATAAAAATTAGTACATTTACATTTTTATTTCAAATTAATATGAGGGTACAAACATTAGGTTACACTGTTTTCATTTCAAAGGTAAAGTTGAAGCTGTAGTTTAGCCCTTCACCAGGGGGCATGCTGAACACCCTCACATTGTGTACATTAGGGAAGAGCTCACCAGTTGCCCTCCCTCCTCCCATCTCCATTCTCCCTTATTTCCCCACCCTCTTGCTAGACCATATTTGTGTTTTATCATTCATGTGGACATGTACTTGTTTATATATTGTTTTCATATTAGTATTCAGTACAGTGGATATTTTTTTTCCATTCCTGAGATACGTTATTGGGCAGTAAACTTAACTTCATCCAGGTAAACAGAAAAGATGTAGTATGCATTTATTCATTAAGTCAAAGAGCAACCCAACCAAAAACTTTACCAAGAGTGCATAGTCTGGGAAGGAATAGCTGATTAAATTACAGTGTGCTAAATACTTCCATGAGGTTTATGAACTGTGAAGTCAGGAATGCACCTTAAACCTCAAATGCTCACAAAACTCCTACACTGTGATCTGCCCCCTTTAGTTCCTTTACCATGAGAAGGGGAGAATTCAGGACAGAATCCTTTTCTCTTAGCCTTACTGGGCCAGTTAGGAAGCAGTGAGGTTGAGAGAAAAATTTTCCACTGAGCATCCTTAGGGATGCTCAATAGAGCCTGAGAATGCAAAACAGAAAGTGTCCCATTACATGCAGGCCTCCCTAGGGAAAGCTGCTGTTTGCATCTCCTGCCTCAAGCCCTTGGAGACCGCAAATAAATCCATGGTTTATTCAAACCAGTAGCTGGATAATGTATTATGGCTGGTGTCCCTGAATGCAGCTGGGGTTGTGAATGAGGAAAATGCTTGGTAGGGTGTGGGGAGGGGTGGCAGTGTGATTCTTGGACCTGACCAAGATGCTACAACCCCTTCTTTCATCTCACTGCTCCAGGGAATAGCACCAAACATGCACTCTCCATTCGTAAACGCAGTGAGAAAAATGTGTTTGTCTTTGGATTCAAAGCCCCAGAAAATGCTTTGGAAAACACAGACTACTCCTTTGGATGTCATGTCCATACAGGGCCCTGCAGCCATCTGCCAACTTTCCCACATAGCCATGACTTCAAGGAGCAATGGAATATCTGTCATAAGGACTCTAAGGGGGTATGGAAGGGGAAAGTTGGGTTTTACAGCCCTTGCCAAGGTGCGAGATAAGAGAAGCTAGGGCATAACCTCCCCCCCAAACCTCTGCCCTGGCAGTGCACCTGTCAACATTCCTCCCTCCATTTGAGCAGTTCCTAACAGACAATGGACTGTGGGGTGGAACTGGGGAAGTGTTTTCTCTGCACTCATGGAATGCATGAAGATAGCAACAGGGGACAGGTAAAGTCAAAAGCAGGCACAGGCCTGATCATTCAGGTACCAGACAGGAAAGGCCTCGTCACCGGGGGGGGGGGGGGGGGGGGGGGGGG
>CAUYON010176081.1:0-14440 GCA_963573935.1 Arctocebus calabarensis
TGGAGACAGAGCCTCAAGCTGTCACCCTGGGCAGAGTGCTGGGGCATCACAGCTCACAGCAACCTCCAACTCCTGGGCTCAAGCGATTCTCCTGCCTCCGCCTCCCAAGTAGCTGGGACTACAGGCGCCCGCCACAACGCCTGGCCATTTTTTGGTTGCAGCCGTCATTGTTGTTTGGCGGGCCTGGGCTGGATTCAAACCCGCCAGCTCAGGTGTATGTGGCTGGCGCCTTAGCCCGTTGAGCCACAGGTGCAGAGCCCTTTTATCTCTCCTTTTTTTTTTTTTTTTTAATAACATCTTTTTAAATTTTATTTTATTTTATTTATTTTGGCCAGGGCTAGGTTTGAACCCACCACCTCTGCCATATGGGGCCGGCGCCCTACTCCTTGAGCCACAGGCACCACCTTCTCTTTTTTTTTTTTTACAGTTTTTGGCCGGGGTTGGGTCCGATATATGGGGCCGGCACCCTACTCACTGAGCCACGGGTGCCGCCCCCTTTGTTTAATTCTTAATAAACTATTCACTTGTTAAAAAAAAAAAAAAAAAAAAAAGAATTTAGGTTCGGTGCCTGTGACTCAACAGGCTAAGGCGCCAGCCACATACACCTGAGCTGGCGGGTTCGAATCCAGCCGGGGCCCACCAAACAACAATGACGGCTACAGCCAAAAAATAGCCGGGCGTTGTGGCGGGCGCCTGTAGTCCCAGCTACTTGGGAGGTGGAGGCAGGAGACTCGCTTGAGCCCAGGAATCGGAGGTTGCTGTGAGCTGTGATGCCACAGCACTCTATCCAGGGTGACAACTTGAGGCTCTGTCTTAAAAAAAAAAAAAGATTTACTCTACACATAAAATATAAATAAAAGTTGATTAACAAAAAAAAGTGAGACTCTATCTCTACAAAAGAATAAATAATTAATTTTAAAAAAAGTAAAGAAAATATGAAAGACAGGCTATTTTCTCCTAATGTTAATTTCTTCCGTAAAATGTTAAGTAAATAAGACAGAAAATAATTAACTGTGTGTTGTCCTAAACTCAGCTATCAAAATACAAACTGACACCACTAAAGACAAATGAGATTTAATCTCTTCAGACGGGATTCCTATGAATATACAGGGACTATTAAATTCTGGACAGCTTTACTGGGTAATTGAAAACAATGTTCTTGGCCAGGCATGGTGGCTCAAGCCTATAATCCTAACACTGTGGGAGGCTGAGGCAGGTAGATTGCCTGAGCTCAGGAGTTTGAGACCAGCCTGAGCAAGCGTGAGACCCTGTCTCTAAAAATAGCCCAGTGTTGGCTTGGTGCCTGTAGCTCAGCAGTTAGGGTGCCGGCCACATACACTGGGGATGGAGGGTTCAGACCCAGCCCGGGCCTGCCAAACAATAGTGACACCTATAACAACAGCATTAACAACAACAAAATAGCGCGTTGTGGTGGGCGCCTGTAGTCCCAGCTACTTGGGAGGCTGAGGCAAGAGAATCACTTAAGCCCAAGAGTCTGAGGTTGCTGTGAGCTGTGACACTACAGCACTCTACTGAGGGAGAGTCTCTTTTCACTCTGTTTAAAAAAAAAAAAAAAAAAAATTCTTGTTCAAATTCAAATCATGTCCTCACTCTTTTTACATATGGCAGATAGAAGCTGTCTTTTCCATTCATGGCTTTTAGAATTGAGGGTCTGGGCTATTTGTTAATTTCTGGTTAAGGGCAAATCAGTAGTGACAGAAAATAAGTCAACAAATTGGGGACGAGCACTTAGTCCAAGAGAGGTCAGGGAGAGGAGGGTGGCAGTGTGGCGGCTGCCTTCACCTACAAGGGCTTAGTGGATGCTTGCGGCCTGATGGGCAGGAGCAGCCCCACTAGGGAAATGGTTTTGTTTTCTGGAACTATAAAAGATTGTTAAAGACCCAAGCTTTGCAATTCACATGCTTTGCCCTGGCTTAAGCCGATGATCCCTGAGAAGCAACACTACCTCCAGTTACTCACCTGCAGGGAACTCTAGGCAGTAGCCGCCCATGGGTGGTCGGAACTGTTTCACTAGAATGATACATTCATAATGAAGTGTTCTCTGCAACACAGGGATGACTGCTACACCTGTCACCAGGAAATGACACCAAGGAAATCTGTAATGAAAGGTCAGTGATACCAGCAATTTCTTAGAGCAAGCTAACTAAAACCCTGTATTTAAAGAAATTTCCACATCCAAAGGTACCCTGTATTTGGCAGTTAACCTTGGGAGCTATTCTCACTGAAAAACATAATTAAAGAAAAAATAATCACACTTCTATGTTGTTTGAATGTTCTTTTTTAAAACGAAAAGCTCATTTAGTTGTCACAGTTTCTCAAAAATAAAATCAAAACTAAAATGAAACATTTCACACAAGGTTTAGGACATAAAGTTTGATAGAACCATTTCTCACCATGCTAGGTTGTTGGTGAAGTTACAATGATCTAGGTGCTCTTGTGTTTCCTTTAAGCAATAAAGCGAGTAAGTTCCACTGATTGTGTATATGCTAGCTAAATAACTGTTTTAGGGTCTCCCAAGTTACTTGGCTTTAATCAAGCCAAGTAAAACAAGTAATCAAAACAAAAGAAAAATAAAAAACTACTGAGTTCTGAAAAACACAAACGACCCAGGAGGAGCAGTCAGCCTCCTAAAACCTTCTCCATCAGTTAAGAACGGCAGCTGGAGCACAGTGCTGTTTGCTTCCAGTAAAAACAGAAACCCAAACAAAATGGAAAAATAGTAAAGGCCTATTGCCCAACTTCCCCTAGACCAGAGGTGATTTTCAGGATTGTTTCTGGACTCTTTGCAGTCAAAGCATTCATGCCTGGAAGGGAAAGTGAACTGAATGAATGTCTTTTCCTTATCAGTTGATAAAGCAAGTGGCCAACAAGCATAAAGATGTACCAAATAATTTTTCCAAACTAAAGGTTCTCACCTAGATCCTTTGAACAGAATAGAGAGGACTTCTACAAGTCATAACATACCTAGACACAGTATATGGCTTCAAATTACATCGATTTATGCTTAGCTAGAAACATTAGTACATATTCCCCTCAAACACTGTTCTTATTAAAAAATAATAACAAAATACTGTTCTGAGATTAGATAAATGGAGGCAGAAGTTAGTTACATCGCACTGCAAAAACTAATAGAGGAGACTTAGAGATAAAAGACCATAATTGAAGATAGGTCTTGATCACATTAACCCCCATAATTCCATCAGCTAATAGGTTTGCGCTCATACCATCAGCAGACTGTCCCTTCCTGGTCGTACGCTTCACTGTCTCCCAGGTTCTGTTCAGGCAGAGAAGAAAAAAAGTCATTAGTGCTAAAGAGGAGAATTTTCTTAGGTCTTCTATGTACAACCAGAACTTCTTAAATGCATGCAATGCATGCAAATGGATCGGTGATGTTGGTAAGACTACAATATAAATATATGCGTAGGAAAAGCTAACTGTGCTCTTCTATAGCTTCTGAAAATTACCAAAGAAAACCATCACCCAAACCCTCAGGGTGCCATCTAAATGGAAGCGTGCTGAGCACTTGAGCTCTGTAATTTGAATCACAGGTCTACTGGCAAGAAGCACAGCTGGTGATCACAGCTGGAAAGGCTATTAAGCAGGTGTTGCAAATGGAGCCAGTAGAATCCCAACCCCATCTCTAAGAAGGAAAGTTACTGCGCACAGTGTGAACTACTGCCATAATTATGTAATTTTGATTTTTTAAATTCGATTTGAAGAAAGCAGAACATTCCCATTTATTAATCAAGGAATTATTAAGCTTAGGTGAGCACTCTACTTTGCATGTGTGAGATCTTATCTAAGGGGAAAAAATGGTCCCTCGAGGAAAAAGTTGAGTGAATTAACAGCAGATTCCTGCTCCCTTTTCTGGCTTTACTCCTGATTAGCTATTTATTTATGTTACCTAATTCAGTTTTTTGTAACACGTGTGCCATGCTACTTCCTCTCCTAAGAACATTGGACAGAGGTATATGGAAGATTCAGTTACTAAAACAATTTACACCTTAAATAGAAAAGGCACAAGAGGAAAATTCCCCCTTCACCCTTTTATCCCTACAATGGAAAAAGCAGTGTGAAGAGAAGGGAGTGAAGAAGCAATTTTGGGATTGCTTCTAAAGGAAGCAAACATCATGGGGACTCTGGGCATTGGGATAAAAAGGGGTCAACATCTGCATCCCAAGGGGAAAGGTTAAAGAACATGGCTCTGAGGAATACTCTTGCTCATACTTTTTATCAGGTTATCCCTAAAATTTGGGCCTCCTGACATTTCTATCATAAACATATTTAATCTGGTTTGAAAAAATGAAAAAGAACTTTCTGTAAATTATACATCTTTCAGCACTGTACCCAAATTCTAAAGAGTAAGTATGTCAAAATGAACCTAGGAAGATCAAACAGAACTACTCTGACAACTCGCAGCAGCCCAACATTCCTGTTAGTAGCAAGAAGCCAACCAAAACCAATGCTGATAATAACATAGGTTGCAAGAGACAGAACACCTTTTGGCATAGCTCACTCTGCTCCCTCTTAAGGTTAGTCCTAAAGACTGAAGAAAGAGCTGGGAAAAGCACTGAAGGTCCCATCCCAAATACACTAGGAATAAGGGAAACAAAAAGAATAGCGTCATTATGGTGGTTAAGGTAAAGTACTAAGCAGTAATGAGCCATAAATAATGAGCAACAAAATAGAAATGCATTTATAAGAAACATAGTAGAATAAGAACGCCCTGGGAGAGCTCCAAAATCTTAAAGGGACTCAGAGACATAAGACTGAGACTCAGAAAATCTTGGTCTCTACCAAAGCTACAATCTCCTGGAGACTGCTTTCTCCTTTGTAAAACTTGGGAATGAGTAGTTTCTCCAGAACCTCTTCTAGACTTAGAATTCTGCTTCCATTTATCACCCCATCCTTCAGTCTCCTTTGTTTTTCTTTTCTTTTTTGAGAGAGCCTCAAGCTGTCACCCTGGATAGAGTGCTGTGGCATCACAGCTCACAGCAACCTCCAATTCCTGGGCTCAAGCAAGTCAGTCTCCTTTGTTATAGGAAAGCCTGTTTTCCTTCTTCCCTCTAGTTCACCAACAGAAGAGGCAGGAGGGATAACGAAGGATGACATTATCTTGACATACTGCCAACACATTTTTATACTTCCAAAATTAATTCCATAGCTTCATCCATGAATGTGACAGTGGAACAAAGGATTTTCTAGCTGCTGTTGTATCCCTTACTCTGCCCTCTATCTGTGGGTTGTGCATCTGCAGATACAACCAACTGTGGATCAAAAATATTTGGAAAAAAAAAAAATCACATCTGCACTGAACATGTACGGTTTTTCTTGTCATTATTCCCTAAACAATACAACTGTTTACACAGCATTTGCATTGCAATAACTACTGGAAGTATCTACAGAAGAATTAGAGTATCTGGGAGGACGTACAGAGGTTATATGCAAACAATGTGCCATTTTGCCATTTAGTATCAGGGACTTGAGCATCTGTGGATTTTGGTATCTGGAGGGGTCATGGAACCAACCTCCATGGATACCGAGGGATGAATGTGTATGATAAGCAGTCCTTATCTGAAATGCTTGGGACCAGAACTGTCTCAGATTTGGGGGGTTTTGGAATCTTTGCATTTCTCTATGGGTATCATGCAGGCCTATTTGACGTTTTCAACTATATTTTTACATCACAGAGCTGAGGATGAGCAAAAAAACCCACAGTAAGTAATACACGTAGGTCTTGGCCCCCCTGTGGGGCACTGTGGCTTTGGCACACTTGCACCCGTGAGTCTCGGTATGCATGTAAAAGGACAGCCTGTAACTGAAAGGGGCTGGGAGGGTATTTTCTCCCTGTGGACTCAGAACAGCTGTGTTGTATGCCTGTGTTTTGACTCCAACCCATCACATGAAGTCAGGCATGGAACTTTCCACCCATGGCATCATGTGGGCACTCAATAACTTTTGGGTTTTGAAGTACTTTGCACTTTGAACTGTGGATTTTCAGATTAGGAATGTTCAACCTGTACATACATGCTTTTACGTCAGGTAACAGATAACACATTTGATAAATGTACAAATCATGGTACATTTCCTTTTGGAAAATGCAAGAGCTTCTTCAAAGCTTGACATTCTGCTGTAAAATATTAGTGCTTTGCATAAAAACTCTTTGAGGGCCGGGAGGAAGACCTCGGCATGTAAGAATGGAGGTAAGCGTGCTGTAAATAGGCTGTGTGCAAACACGGCAGTTTGCGAGGGACATCAGAGCCCATTTCCAAACTGCTGGAACGGACTATCCAGAAGTGAGACCTAGAAAATGATGCTGATGCACATCCCTGATTGGGACACGCTACAAGGGAAGACGACTAGTGAAGAGATGAGCAGGTGTTAACAAACACATATTCTTTAGACTAATTAGGGTTAAAAACTGCGTTTTATAGGAAAGAGAACCACATATGTTATCTCTATAAATTGGCTTCCGATCTCTGTATACATTTTTATAAATACAAATACGTTTGAACATACTATGCTCACTAAGGCCTGGGTCATGTCCCATTTCTGCACTGGGTTTGGCCTGCGTCTCCTACTTCTTTCATATTCAGTTCTCCGTATCAAATTCACTTGAATTTTAATGAGAGTCACAGTCTTTCATGCATCCTTGGATCGTAGTGTGCACAGCTTTTTTAGTGGTGGGTTTTACTTTATTCTTCACTGTTTTTTTCCTGTTTTACTGGCAGAATCAACCAGGTTTGTTGGGTTATAATTCAACAGTGTTACATATATCTTAATATGTTTCCCATAAAGCTCCAACATTGAGTCTTATTAAGGTTTTGAGTTTAGTAAATACAATAGAAAGTTGTTTAGATTTCTGACAAGTCCATGTATTTTCACCTTGATGACAGATGTGTTTCCTCACAACTATGTATTCTTATTTGATCACTTAACAAATGGAATTTTTGTATTAATGAATTTAAATTATGTAATCTACACATTAAATTTAGTTATGTTCTTACTTTCCCATTGTTTTATTCCCTTTTCACTAATACTTCATTTTAACACATTACTTTTTTTCTGATAGTTTATAAATATTAAGAGATCACTAAACAAAAAAAATCTAGAAAAGAGGCTCGGCACCTGTGGCTCAACGAGCTGGGGCACCAGCCACGTACACCTGAGCTCGCGGGTTCGAATCCAGCGTGGGCCTGCCAAACAACAATGATGGCTGCAACCAAAAAATGGCCGGGCGTTGTGGCGGGTGCCTGTAGTCCCAGCTACTTGGGAGGCAGAGGCAGGAGACTCACTTGAGCCCAGGAATTGGACGTTGCTGTGAGCTGTGATGCCATAGCACTCTATCCATGGTGATAGCTTGAGGCTCTGTCTCAAAAACAAAACAAAACAAACAAAAAAAAAACTAGAAAAGAGAAGAAAAAAAGGTTCGTCACAGTTTCCTTTTTTTTTTTTTGACATATTTTTCCTTCTGATCTTTTTTTCTACATTATTTTGCAGCATTTAAGAAGCATATATACACTTTTTTTTTTTTTTTTTTTTTACAGAGCCTCAAGCTGTCACCCTGGATAGAGTGCGGTGGCATCACAGCTCACAGCAACCTCCAATTCCTGGGCTCAAGCTAGTCTCCTGCCTCCGCCTCCCAAGTAGCTGGGACTACAGATGCCTGCCATAACGCCCAGCCATTTTTCAGCTGTTGTTGTTTGGAGGACTGGGGCTGGATTTGAACCCGCCAGCTCAGGTGTACATGGCTGGCGCCTTAGCCTGTTGAGCCGCAGGCGCCGAGCCATATATACACTTTCTATTTCTTTTTTTTTTTTTGAGATAGAGTTTCAAGCTGTCACCGTGGGTAGAGTGCCGTGGCATCACAGCTCACAATAATCTCCAACTCAAGTTGCCTACAGGCGCCTGCCATAATGCCCGGCTATTATTTTTTGTTTTTGAAGTTGTCATTGTTGTTTGGTGGGCCAGGGCTGGATTTGAACCCACCAGTTCCAGTGTATGTGCCTGGTGCCCTAGCTGCTTGAGCTACAGGCACTGAGCCCACTTTTCTATTTTGTTACCAACTTAACAACTTTTCCCACATTGCTAGGTTGTCTTCATAATCTGCTTTTACACTTGACCTTAGCCAAAAGATCAAGTCATAACCTGCTTCTTAGATGGCTGACTGATTTTTATCAAGTAAATACACATAACAATTAGTACCTTATTTTTAAGATATTTAGGCTGCTTTCAATTTTTCTATTAAGATTTTGATGAGCATTTCTTATATATAAATCTAGCTCCAAATAATAGATAATTTCCTTAACATATTCTCAGAATGGGATTATTAGGTCTAAAGCATAATATCTTCATTATTATTGACATGTCGTGAAGTAATCTTTATAAAACATTTTTTTCCACCTTTCATTTTTATGAGGCAGGCATGTAAATTTTACCTCAAAATCAGCAATGTTTTTATTCTCTATTTTGTTCTTCTAATTTGGAGATTAAAATAAAAATTGGCTTTATGAGAAGAAAGCAACACTTACTATGATTCTATCTTTTCTTGGCCTGAAAGTTTTAGGTCTGTGCTAGTCTATATAGGGAAAATGGTATTAAAATACATTTCTGATTAGTTACTGTAACATATTTACAAACCCAATTTTATTCAGAGATTATAAATGATCCAAATAGTTTAACAATGGTAAAACAGCTAAATTAGGTTCTTTATTTAAAATTATTTACAAAAAGGTAAAACACCAACATTTATTCCAAACACTCAACAGAGACCCTGAGAACCCAAATACCGACCAAACATTTTACAAGAGAAAAAAAATGTTTACCTAGTTTTACCAGTAGGATCCATGTAAGTTGTTTTTTCAAGCTTGACCCATTTTCCTTCTGAAATTAACTAAAAGGATATCAGATAATAAGTTGGGAAACTTTCAAACCAAGTTGTTTTTCAATCGAAAAGGGTTTTTATCTCTTTCCAAATTGTCTCTCTATAGCCCCCCCAATAATCAATCATGTTTCCCTCCCAATAATTTGTGGGTAAGTTTTCAGTTCAGAGGAGGTATTCAAAGTTGTTTTTCTAAAGGATAGTTCTGCTTCTTTTTGGAGTTTCTGAGATAGTACTAAGAAATAAAAATAAATGACATTCTATAAACTCCTGGGGGTGGGAGGAGCAGGGCTAATTGGAGGTGTGCGCTCCAGGGGTGAGAGGTCTTCTGGAGGCTCCTAACGTTCTGCTCCTTGATTTAAGTGTTAGCCATGCAGGTGCCTTTAGCATGTAAAAATTCATCATTGTTATTTTCCTACCATCCCTCATCACACATTGGAAAAGCTAACTCTGGGCGATGGGAAACCAGGTCAATGACTTCATTTCCTGTCGGATACATGGCTTTCCCACCCCAATCTGAGAAGGGCACCCAGAATTGTTCTGCCTAGACATTGAGGAGTTTTAGTTACCAGGACTAACTTACCTATGGCACTATACTGAACTGAGAGGAAAGTTTCTCTGTGTACATAAAGCAGTAGCCTTTTTCTTACTATCCTATCTTTCACTTCTTGCCAGCAGCAACCTAATAATTATCAGCAGATCTGTTCACAAACAACATGGAAAGATTTGAAATTAAAAAGAATTCCAGAAAGGTGTCAAGATGAGAGTTCCAAGATGAAGGATTTAAAACTTATCCATTGCAATGGTTCCTGCAAGAAGAGACTTTTAAAGCTAAATTGAATGAAACACGAGACACACAGTGTTCTAGAACTGACTGGAATTTAGACTACGATTAACAACTTAGGTTTTATTGTTCTTATACATGTTAAGACCACAATCAGCCAAGATGTAATAGCTAAATATGAAATATTTAAGTCCTAAAATCCACATAAAATGTATTCTTTTATTCAGGGAAAAAGATTAAGAATTCTTCTGTTAGGAGCAAAATCCACTTGCACAGTCTCGATTTCACTAACGTATATAATCAAGAGCATACACTTTGCTTCCACACGAGAGCAAAATGTGAGCCCAGAAAAGGGAGTAGGAAAAATCCCTGAATACTGTCTTTAAGAACAAAACAATCCTCTCATAAAAGATAGTCTATGTATTTCTTTAAAACTCAGATTTATGTGGGGAGGGGGAAGAAAAAAATGCAAATAGGTTATACCTCCTCTGAAATAATACATTGTTTGGCATTCTGAGAAGAATCTGTTGGTTCTTGGTTTTCCATTTTCAAACTAATCAGTTCTTATTGTCAGTCCTCAGGTGGACGTTCACGCTGCAAGATAAGGAGATTTGTTTAACATTTGTCTCTAGGCCCCTAGGCAAAGTACTCAAACAGCACAAACCTTTTTTTTTTTTAGAATCTTGCTTGTTGGCCAGGCTATAGTGCAGATCACAGCTCACAGCAACCTCAAACTCCTCGGCTGAGTAGTGGGGACTACATACTACATGCCACCACGACTAGCTAATTTTTAAATTTTTTTTAGAAATAGGATCTTGTTACATTGCCCAGGCTAGCCTGAAACTCATGGCCTCAAGTAATCTGCCCACTTCAACCTTCCAAAGTGTTGGGATTACAGGCAAAAACCACTATACCTGGGATGGCAAATTTATTTTCACCCTTAAGGCTGTTTGTCTCATGTAATTATCTGCAAATTGTTGCTAAGTAAATGCAAATAAGCTAGGAATCATCCAGGAAACAATTAGGGGCATCCCGGTTAGATTCAGCGCACATTACCCAAGTTCCTGCTGTGCAGAGACAGGGCACTTTGTTATTTTCTTAATCAGATTTTCTGACTTCAAATCTTAAACTCTTTCCAGAGGAAAACAGCAGAAATATTATACACCCTCTCTCCACACCTGCCCCTTTGTTCCTTATCCATCTTTTACAAACTTCTAAAGAGCTGTGTGTGCTACCTATGTCTGCCTCCCAAACCCCTTTAAAAACTGTAGTAAATGGGCTCTGCACCTGTGGCTCAAGCAGCTAAGGTGCCAGCCACATACACCTGAGCTGGTGGGTTCAAATCCAGCCCGGGCGACTGTGACCAGCCAGGCCACATGGTGTGCACCTGTAGCCCCAGCTACTTGGGAGGCGGAGGCAGCAGAATCGCTTGAGCCCAGGAATTGGAGGTTGCTGTGAGCTGTGATGCTACAGCACTCTATCCAGGGTGACAGCTTGAGGCTCTGTCTCAAAAAAACAAAAAACAAAACTTGGTAAATGAATTTCCCATTGTAATCATTTTTAAGTGTGCAGCTCAGTGGCACTGAATACAGTCACATTATCGTGTCCCTTTTACCCTTAAGTTTCAACATGTCTCAAAGTCATAGCTGCACAGAAGAATTAACTAGTACTCCATGAGAAGAACAGGCCACAACCACATTTGTTGTACACTATTAATACTTTTTTTTTTGAGACAGAGCCTCACTTTGTCACCCTCGGTAGAGTGCTGTAGTTGTATAGCTCACAGCAACCTCAAACTCTTGGGCTTAAGGGATTCTCTTGCCTAGCCTCCAGAGGTGCCTGCCACAACGCCCAGCTATTTTTTTGTTGCAGTTGTCATTGTTGTTTAGCATGCCCCTCGCCAGCCTTGAACCCACCAGCCTGAGTGCATGTGGCTGGCGCCCTACCCACTGAGCTACAGGAGCTGAGCCAATTAATTCCTTTTTTTTTTTCTTTAGAAACAGTCTCATTTTATTGCCTCAGTACAGTGCTATAGCATCACAGCTCACAGCAACCTCCAGCTCTTGGGCTCAGATGATTCTCTTGCCTCAGCCTCCCAAGTGGCTGGGACTACAGGCACCTGCCACAATACCCGCTAATTTTCATTAGAGACGAGTGAAAGAGAGTTCTCTTACTCAGACTAGTCTTGAACTTCTGAGCTCAAGGGATCCTCCTGTGCCTTGGCCTCCTAGAGAGCCAGGATTATGAAGGAATAAGCCAAGAAACAAGAATTAGTAGTGTACAGCAAATGGGGTAGTGGCCTGCTCTTCTCGTAACAGAGGACTCGTTAAATCTTCCTGTGCAACTATGACTTTGAGACATGTTGAAACTTAAACGTGGCAATGCTAGGATTTCTGGCCACTGCACTGGCCAGTAAACAACTTTCATCAGGAATCTAGAGACAGCTCAGTTGCCACCTTCAGATACTGCTGGGGAGACATCTGAAGCTATTCTGGTTCTTGATCCTTTTCCCATGTGACCTGTTTCTTCCTCTGGAAGCTTCTGTCTTATCTTTTTCTTCCTTGTCACCTTATCTACATTTCTCCTGGCTACCAACTCCTCAGAGCCACAGTGGCCCGTCTACCCCACCTCCTGACTTCAGCTTCAGAGAAAACCCAGACCAACAAGCATCAACTCTTTTACCAGCTGTCTTAAAGGAAAGCATCTTTGATCTTTGTTTCTTCTGCAACTAAAAATGATAATTACGCTACCCATCTTCAATCTTCACCCTAGACAGCAAGTTTCCCTATCCTAAAATACAATCAACAAAACAAACTGTATTCATAAAGTGCCTTAAAAATACCCGATCAACCATCCCAGGTAACTTGGCTAAATGCCTTGTGGCAGATCTGTTAAAGGTGAGTCTGTGCTATGGGTAGAACAGCCAAACTCTCCTGGATCTCACTTTCTAGTGGAGAAGAAGGGAGAAAAAGTGAGGAAACATGACTTGTGTGTCAGTGACACTAGGTAATAAGAAAGTAAGCCAAAATGATATCTAAATACAGTCATCGGTACCCAGAGCCCCACTAACAGCCAGGCAGTCATTCCTTCAACAGTGTTTCAGATGATAATTTATTGGGTAAACTTTTATCTGGCATTGGTTAGCACAGTTTACAGACCAATTATTACAGGCAACCCGGCTGGGCACAGTGGCTCATACCTGTAACCCCAGCACTCTGGGAGGCCAAGGCAGGTGGGCAGCCTGACCTTCAGGAATTTGAGAGCAGCATGACTGAGCAAGAGCAAGACTGTGTCTCTATTAAAAGTAGAAAAAAAGGCACAGCGCCTGTGGCTCAAGCGACTAAGGTGCCAGCCACGTACATTTGAGCTGGCAGGTTTGAATCCAGCCCAGGTCCACCAAAACAACAATGACACCTGCAACCAAAAATGGCCGGGCATAGTGGCTGGTGCCTGTAGTACCAGCTACTTGGGAGACAGAGGCAGGAGACTCGTTTGAGCTCAGGAATTGGAAGTTGCAGTGAGCTGTGATGCCACAGCACTCTACCCAGGGTGACAGCTTGAGGCGTTATCTCAAAAATAAAATAAAAATAACCTGGGCCCAGTGGCTCACAGCTATAATCCTAGCACTCTGGGAGGCCGAGATGGGTGAATTGCCTGAGCTCAGGAGTTCAAGACCAGCCTGAGCCAGAGTGAGACCTTGTCTCTAAAAAAAAAAGTAGGAAAAAAAAACTAGCCGGGCATAGTGGCAGGCGCCTATAGACCCAGGTACTGAGGAGGTCGAGGCAGGAGGACTGCTGGAGCCCAAGAGTTTAAGGTTACTATGAGCTATGATGCCACGGCACTCTACCCAGGATGACAGAGTGAGGCTCTGTCTCAAAAAAAAAAAAAAAAATTAGAGGCAACCAAAGCAGTCTGCTGAGCCCAGTGACAGCTAACGGAACCGGAGGTGGAAGACCAACCTCAGCTGCCGGTCTCTCCCCGCACGCTCTATACTCACATGAAAGAACTTTACATTTATCAGATGTGCTATCTTCCCCATGTCCATTTCCTTCCATCAATAACACACATAAAGGGAAGAGCATTTTTCCCTTTAATTCTAACATTTAAGAAAAAAATACCTTCTGGGCAATGAATCAGCCCCATTTAGTGCACACAATACCCTGACCACAACTGTACAAAAGCTTGGATTAAATTAAATTTCTGTTTATTTTTAGACAGAGTCTCACTTTATGGCCCTCGGTAGAGTGCTGTGGTGTCATAGCTCCTAGTTACCTTCAGCTCTTGGGCTCAGGTGATTCTCTTGTCTCTGCCTCCTGAGTAGCTGGGACTACAGGCTCCCCCACAACGCCCGGCTATTTTTTTGTTGTAGTTTGGCTGGGACCAGATTCGAACCCGCCACCCTCAGTATATGGGGCCGGCACCCTACCCACTGAGCCACCAGTATCTCCCTCTATCTCCTTTTTATTTATTTATTTTTGAGACAGAGCCTCAAGCTGTCACCCTGGGTAGAGTGCCACAGCGTCATAGCTCACAGCAACCTCCAACTCCTGGGCTGAAGCGATTCTCCTGCTTCCACCTCCCAGTAGCTGGGAGTACAGGCACCTTCCACAATGCCTGGCCATTTTTTGGTTGCAGCCGTCATTGTTGTTTGGCGGCCCAGGCTGGATTCGAACCCGCCAGCTCAGGTGTACGCGGCTGGCGCCTTAGCCCGTTGAACCACAGGCGCCGAGCCGAAAGTTTGCAGTATTTTTTTT
>CAUYON010176082.1:0-21486 GCA_963573935.1 Arctocebus calabarensis
CATCCCTATTAAAATACCAATATCCTATTTTCAAGACAAAGAAAAATGATTCTACATTTTGTATGGAACCAGAAAAAAACCCACATAGCTAAGGTAGTTCTTAGTAATAAAAACAAGGCTGGGGGCATCACCATACCAGATTTTAGACTATACTACAAAGCCATAGTGGTCAAGACAGCACAGTCCTGGTGCAAAAATAGAGACATAGACATTTGAAATTGAATAGAAAACCAGGAAATGAAACTAACATCTTACAGACCCCTAATCTTCAATAGTTTTGATTCTTATCTTAATGTCAATTGCTGCTTTTCATCAAGTAAGTGCCACAGGCCATTGCCTAAACAATATTTTTCATGACCACTGCTCAAAGATTTAAAAACAAAACAACACACACAAAAATAAAAAACTAGCCATCAGTCAAAGGTTTGTCCTTTGTCTACTTTTTGAAGGGGTAGCAAATGACTTGCAGCTGGGCCACTATTTACAGTCCCAGACATGTCCTGAGGGCTTGGCGGATGTTTTCTTCATTGTCACCACAACACAGGGTTTAAAATTTCCACTTAAACAGAGCTCATGCTTAAGAGAGGAGTGACGTTCTGTAGGAGTGTGAGTGGCCTGTCATACTTTTCTTCAGGCCAGGGTCCCTGCTCCTCATTACAAAAGGTGGACTAAGAGGAAGGAGAGGCCTGTGTCTGTCTATGTGTGTGTTTGAGGGGGCCAGGAACCCAGTGGCTTCCTTGCACTTTCTCCTTTTCCATCTCAGACTCTGTCCTCCTGTCATACTCTAAGCGTGAGTTTTCCGGTGGCCGCCATCTTTCTATTCCATGTGTCACCTCCTTACAGTTTTTCTGACAATCATTTCCAAGCAGTTCCTTCTAGTGTTCTTAGTCATTGCACTCACTTATTTTCATATAACCTCCCTCGAGTTTTGTGTACGTATATTTTACTAAAATGGTCTGTCCCCACTTTTGAACGATAACTTTCAGAGTCCATGTCTGTTTCATCACTATTCATGTACACTAGAACATTGCACATAGTGAGCACCCAGTAAAAATTTATTAAAGAAATGTTAGAACATATTCCCCACCTAGGTTTTTATTTACCTTCCTGGCTAATGTTAGTCATTCATGAAAACTTCAAAAGTCATTGAATAAAACAAAATTACTATGTTACCTGAGTGGGAAAAATTATTTTTCCAGCTTTTAAAAAATAATTTGCTTCAGAATTATTTTTGCAAAAAAACTTTTTTTAGAAAAGTATCTATATAGGCCACTTCAGCTGGGATGGGGGGGTTCCCACAAGCAGGGTTTATACCATTAACTGAAAAAAAGTGCTTGGTGAAATGCTCTATGTGAGATGTTAATTGAATCTGAGGTTGACAAAGGAAGCCATGCCACATTGGGGGACTCTGGAACCTTCAAAGAAAGTTATTAAATAGATGAACAGTTTCTTGTGGCAGGGTAGTCAAAGTCTTCAGGGAGCTGAGTTGTCTGATATCTTGCTTTACATTGTTAACTTGCTCTGAAATAAAAACACCAAAGTTTGGAAAAGCCTGTTGCATACACACAATGTTGGGAAAAGTTTTGGTGAAACCAGTAAAAATGGGCCCTGACCGTACTTATTCACTGTGGCACTGGGAGCTGAAACACCCCAGAGGTGGCTTGTGGATATAACTTAAGTGTCAATGGTCTTGTTCTGTTCCTTTAAGTTGCACCTGAAGTTCACTGTTAGAAAACTTTTTTGGTTGGTTGTTTGAGGGGCTTTCAGAAATATCTGCTTGCATAGAATGATGTTTTGTTTTAGAACTATAATACATGCACAGAATAATTGTTGGTTAAAAAGGAAGTGTTTGGTATTTTGAGCAACATGTAAAAAGAAACAAAAGTGTGGGTTATCTGTGATTTCTGTTTTTAATGGTTAGAATTCAGTATTTTCTATTTCAACTTCCTATAGAAAATTCTAGTTACTATAATCAATTTCCCAGGGGAAAAGTGAGAAATCCTAGGCTGTGCATCCTGCGAGAGAAACTTCCTTTCTGCCCCTGTGAGGAGGAGAAAAAGAGAGGCCTTGAGGACTGGGGTCCCTCACACAGCTCGGCACCCTCCCCCAACCCAACACTCCTCCCAAAGAGAGAAGGCTCCTGGGCCACTGGGCCACTTTCCTTTGGGGCTTTAATCTCTGGAGTGTTGGTTTTTAATTTTCTTGCCACTGAAAATGTGACTCATCTGTTTGCACCTTTTCCAAAGTCAGCCAAGTCCAGGGAGCACCTGCTAAATATAAAATCCACACACTTAAGGACATTTACTTTTTCTCACTACACCAGACGTGCAGTTGAGAAATGAATGTCGTGAGATGGCCATTTGAAAGGATCATTGATATTCTTTCCTTGGAATATACAAATCAGTAATAAAAACTCAAATTTGTTTTACTTTTTTGGTTTAAAAATTATAGGTGGGTAATACCTTGTTAAAATATTTAAATCCATAAATTACAGTTATTGCCAAACCGCAAGTAAAATTATGCTTTCGCTGATACAAAATGAGCCCAATTATACTCTTACAGCTCTGTGGGCTTAATGGCTTGCCCTCTTAAACCTCAGAGGGGAGAAAGTTCTCCTCCAGCTACCATGTTGCAGAAAAAAACAAAAAACAACTCTTTTTTTAAAAAGTTGCTTCTAACATATGGCTACACCATAAATTCAAGGAGCCTTTCTAAATTCTAAATCACCATAAATTCTAAAGCTTTTCCAAATGGCTTATAGCAGGTTCATAACGGGTTCTTTAGCTGGGTTTATATTTGTATATTTACTCTGGACTTAGTATTGATTCAGTTGTCCAAAGTTCTATACCAAGATTGCTTGCGTTCAGTTGTGCTTCAAGGAGGAAATGTGCAGGGAAGTGGTGATGCTTAGACAGAAAGAACATAGAATTTGTACTTTGGAATCAGACACAGTCGGGTTACCTTAGTCATGCTGCTAACATCTACAAAAATCATTTTGATCAACTGTAGAACAGATTTATTTAGGATCATTCCTACTGCCTTAGTTCTATGGTTGAAATGGCAAATAAGGATATTTTAGAAGTTGAACAGTTATACTACTAAAATTAACTTTTAGGATATTAGTTCATCTTTGTATGTCTAGCAGCAGCTCTCTTTACCTAAACCGTGTTTTTCTCTTTCTAGTGTCCTTACCTTCCTATATGGCATTGAAATTGTTTCTTGTTTCTCATTTCCTCCCTTATCTCTGAGCTCCATGAAGGCAGGAATCTTCCTTTTAATAATCATTGCATCCTCCATGTCAGTTACAGGTATCTCTCAGGTGCAGGGTCAGCTCTCTGTAAATATTGACTTACTGATATATTGTTTGATCATTGAAGTAGTGTTTGCACTTTTGAAAGAAATAATCAACTGTGTTTAGAATTAAAAAAAACCCTTACCATTACAATTATATACTTTATTTCTGTCTTTATGGTACCTTTTCACTGGAAGAATGTTGGAATGTTAGATAAGAACATGAAAGAAGGGGTATTAAGAAACTGAACATGGGTCTGGCACCATGGCTCATGCCTGTAATCCTAGCATTCTGGAAAGCCAAGGCGGGTGGATAGCTTGAGTTCATGGGTTCAAGATCAGCCTGAGCAAAAAATGAGACCCCTGTCTCTACTAAAAATAGAAAAACTGAAGGGAAGAGGAACACTTGAGCCCAAGAGTTGGAGGTTGCTATGAGCTATGATGCCATGGCACTCTACCCAGGGTGACAGCTTAAGACTCTGTCTCAAAAAAAAAAAAAGAAAGAAAGAAAAAGAAACTTAACATGGCCCAGGCACAGTGACTCGTGCCTGTTACCCTAGCATTCTGGGAGGCCGAAGCGGGTCAGTTGCTCCAGCCCAGGAGTTCCAGCCCAGCCTGAGTAACAGTGAGACTTCATCTTCTACTCGTAGAAACACCAGCCAGGTGTTGTGTCAGGTGCCTGTAAGTCTCAGCTTCTCCAGAGGCTGAGGCAAGAGGATCACTTGAACCCAAGAGACTGAGGTTGCTGTGAGCTGTGATGATGATACCACGGCCCTCTACCTCAAAAACCAAACAAACAAAAAAAACAGACAAAAAATACTCCAACAGCTTCCCCCCCAAACCCCTCCCCCGAAACTGAACTCGAAAGAAAGGATGTGTGCTAGAGACCAGGAAGTCAGCCATACACCCCCCAGGATTGATTTGAATTTGTTTGCTTTGGTAACAGAATTTTGCATAAGAGAAAACCAAAAGGTAGAGAAATTAATCATTTTCTGACATCATGCAGCTTGTACATGACAGAACCAGTGTTCCAGAGAGCAAGGCACTTTTCAGAAGTGAAAGTTTATAGGTTTGAGGACAAACCTGTGCTCAGTTCTGGATTAGCCATTTGGCTCTGGCTGAGTCACTGACCTCTCCAGGTGTCAGGTTTTGTACCTCTAATATGAAGAGTGTTCAGGAAAGAGGGTGATGACAGAAGATCAGAAGATTGTTCCTCATGAGAATTAAACAGTCAATATATAAGAAAACATCTATGATTGCATAGTACTATACAATAATAACCAATAACTACTCAGTCTTAGAATTCTTATTCAAAATTTCTTGATGCTGCTTTTGACTCCAAGAGAAAACATTAGCCAAGTTTCTGAATTACTGTTTATTTCCACAACAAATAGATGTGATTAGCTTTTCTTGCTTTAATAAGGATCTTTGCTATTAAGTTATTAAGCGTTCCTTGCAAACACCTGCTAAAGAAACAACTACCAATTTGATTTGTATCCAGTCTCTTTTTCCCTTAAATTTAATGTTCCAATCTCCAGATTGTTGAATAGTACATGCTGTCTCGATTTTGACCTGCAAATAATGAACTGTCATTTGTGAATCCTTCCTAAATTAAAGATAATTAGAAGAGCTCATTTTCTTATGCTTAATGTTTAGAAGAAAACAAGGACATAAAATATTTGGGGGCTATTATTCTGTCATCCTAAAGTAATGCTGACATTTGATGCTCATACTAAGCTTCTCACCTATCAGAGGTCTTATGTGCAGGGAGCTTGTGCAACACATAAATATTTAGGACCAACATTCAGAGTAACTTACTATCGAGTAATGGTGGACAGTGATAATAGTGGGAGGGAAAAAAGAAGGCAGGAAGGGAAGGACAGCCCAGCTGGAGGCAAAGCTGTGAAGAGCATCAGGTTAACGTCCATTTTTTCCCAGGTCTCATCATACTCCATCCAGGCTTTCTTTTTCAAACACACCATCTGCAGAAACTTCCTCCTACAGCCACGTGATCTTAGCCTTCAAGCACATGTTCGAGCCGTGACTGCCTCTTTTTAATAGAAGGTAAGAACGATGGTTCTACCTAGCCGATGGAAGAGGCTGTTCCTCCCTGCTGGGCTCACCTTCACTTTTTAGGTAATATATTTATTTTAATAGTTTTCCTCCTGGATGTGTACATCTACTTTTGCTATCAAGTCCCAAGCAGTGATGAGAGTTTAATAGTTCATAACACTTCTGAGTCTTTCCTTGATGTCTAGAATGGTTTTTTAATTCATGTATCTAATTTTAAGGAAAGTTTCTAGAGAATATAAATCTGCTTCCTTTTAATTGCCTCTTCAGTTCAAACTGTAAGTCTCTTCCTCATTTTAAAACTCTCCAGAACATCCCAAAATCCCCCCCTTATCTCCCAGCTTCCCTCCAGGGAGTTCTCCCCTGCTCCCTTCCCCACTGGGTCTCTCCGATCACGCTGCACAGCCGTCTTCTCAGTGCGTGGTACTTCCTTCCTTGCTTTCCTGGATTTCTTCCAACGTATTTTTTGGTTCTCATCCTCATTTTTGCTACAGTTTATTTTCACAGCTCTCTAAAGAAAGGAATATGGGAAACTAGTCTGAGTATCTAAAAACATCTCCTAGCACCCAAAGTCACTGATAAGAAATTTGATCCCCTTCTGATTTTTGTTCTGAAAGTTTACATTCCTGTCTCCAGTCTTTTCTTCATAATGCACTAAAATAAGCACTAAATACGTGTATATCCTTTCATCTGCAGATTTATGGAGTTTAGCACTGGCATGTCCCCTACGTTTATTCGCTAATCTTATTTCTGTTTTCTTGGATATTTCTTTCTTTTCCTTTTTTTGAGACAGAGTCTCACTGTCACCTTCAGTAGAGTGCTTTGGCATCACTGCTCACAGCAACATCAAACTCATGGGCTCAAGCGATTCTCTTGCCTCAGCCTCCCAAGCACCTGGGACTACAGGCACCCTCCACAATGCCCTGCTATTTTTTTGTTGCAGTTGTCATTGTTGGTTAGTAAGCCTGGGCCGGGTTTGAACTGGCCAGCCCCAGTGTATGTGGCTGGCACCCTAACCACTGAGCACAGGCATCAAGCCTTTCTGGGATATTTCTTCTGATGCTTTCTACTCTGGTTTTGCACATTCTAAATTCATTGTCTATCTGTTTCATCTCCTCCTCTTTCCCCCTATATTTTTCTTCTTATAGTACTTTTATAGAAAAATTGCCTCAGTTTTATTTTCCAAATATTTTACTAAATTTTTAAATTTCAGTAATCGTAAATGAAAATCCCAAGAATTTTTTTTTGTCCTATGATCAGTCTCTTTTCTTAACATGTTATGTTTGTTGAAGCAATATCTTTTCTAAACACTTTTATGCTTCCAGTAAAAAGTTTTATTCGTTTAAGTTCCATTCTGTTTTCTAAATATTATATATGCATTAGGGCAGTGTTTTCAACCTTTGTTTTTTTATCTCCTGGAACACTTGAACCTATAGTTAAACTTCCATGGCACACTTACATTATGCTGACCTGAAAAAGAGGAAAAAAAAAAATATATACACACACACACTTACTGTGCTTTGAATTTCTTTTGAAAATAATTTAATTAATGATCCTTAAAAGTTTTCACAACACACCTAAGATCCTTTTATGACATACTGGTTGAAAATCACTGCTCTAGGGTCATATTTTTTGTTTTTAAACCTTTGTCTCTCATGATCATGTGAAAGCGTTCTTCCAATATTTGATGATCCTTAGTTGTCTATTTATATATTATAGTAAAGCAGCAAGATGTGATGATGTGACTTTTGTTCATATTAGAAGAAATGCATTCACAGATGGGCTCTGCTTTGAGGTGACAAGGCAGGGAGATTAGTGTTAAACTGGGGAACCTTTAGAGTTGTCAGATTTAGCAAACAACAATATGAGACTCTAGTCGAATTCTAATCATAGATAAACAACAAATAATTTTTTATTATAAGTATTTTTCTTACTACCTCACCCTAAATGCCATCGTGTGAAGGTATTTATTTGCCTGTCAGCTTCATTTGAGAGGAACCCTCTAATTCTTCACCTACGGGAAGAAACCTGACTGCTGAATTTGTGATATGTTCTGTGTCTATACATGTGGAAAGGGGGCTAGAGTTGGGAGTTCCATGTTTTTCACATACAAATTTTCAACCAATCTTGTTTTTTTCAGTGGCATATCTCACCCTGCCCTCTACCAGACCTGACATTTCCAAGTATAATGTGTCTTTATGATTCTATGATTGTGTTGGGTTTCCATCGCACTGAGTCTCCCTCAATGCATTTTAGAGGCCAGAGATTCAGAGCCAATGTATCCAGGAGGATTACAAATATACAGCAGAATTACGCAATTTTCATGGTGACAAAAATCTTAAGGCATTTTTACTTCCCTTCCACATTTCTTTCAACGGTTCACTTTTTAGTGAACATTCTTTGACTTCCTGATTTCAGCACTTGTTATTTTAGTGCAAGTAACCCTCTGGAGAGCACACATAGTTAAATAGCAACAGAGGAGCTGAGAGGTTTTTTTTTCTTAAAATGACTTGTGATTTCATTGTTGTTTTCAGTAAGGTTCTTTTTCTTTCCTTTCCTTTTTTTTTTTTTTTAGCGTAAGTATAACATATTTAATGCTGCAGCCGATCATTTCCGGCTAGCATGGCATATTATGCAGAGCCTTCTGCAAACCACGCTTAATTTTTATCTTCCTCAGTCTACGGGGCTGAGGGAGACCCTCAGGAGTAAGTGAAATTACTGTAAGAAGTGGTGGTGTATCAAGGGCAGGGCCAGATGTTCATACAAACTACGTGTTCCTTTTGGTCCTGCTACACTCGGTCTGGTACAGTCCAGTTCTGTGTATCTCATTTCACATGCCAACTTTATGGCTTCCCAGATCATACGACACCCGGTTTATGACACTCACATCTCACGTTATGTATCTCAGAGTCAAGTCTCAGTCTCTTCCGAGAAGACTGGTGGCAAGAGCACATCTGTTTAGTAAAAGGAGAATATTTAGCCTCTAAAGCCGGGCTGGCATGTCTCCAAAAATCCTAGAAGTTTGTTTGTGAATCTTCAATCAGGGTTGTCATGGGGTGAGTGCCAGTCTGTTCTTTTATTGAGCTTTTGATTAACAGAGGTCCTCTGAATCCCCACTCCAATTGCTGGGTCGAGAGCAGCTTGCCTTGAAAACTGGATTAACCTGAATGCCTCCTTGTGGTCTGGCTCCTATTTAAAGTTGGCATGCAGCCGTATACTATCATGTATCTAGTGAGTTGAAGGATGGCACACATACAGATATGTTCTCCAAAATCCATAAAGGTCCACCAAATGTTACATCTCTATTTTTGTGATAAGCAAGGTGCATAACCTTGTCATTCATCTCAGAGGATAAAAGACATCACGGCATGCATTGGATTCTGGATTCTGAAACTTCAAAGAGTGGACAGACACTTGGTTTTCCTGGAAATGATGTCTCCATGTGCCCAGGGCCCCCTCTGCTGCCCACTTGCCGTCCAGGGCAACTACTCCTGCCTGCTTATCAGATTCGATCAGCGCTGTCACCAGTAGAGAGGAACAGCGCTACCCTCAGGGCTGCCTGGATGTTCCCTGGCCCCTGGTTTTCAGTGTCAAGAATGAGCCGATGACAGAGTGATCACAGATGTAGAGCAATCCCATACAGTTTATTATAGAGAAAAACAAAGAAGCTATATGAAGTGAAAGTGAAAAGGAAGCTACAGAAAAGGACACAAAGTGAAAATGCGTTCCAGAGAGAGGAACGGGTCAGTCTCCACTAGCTGAGAAAGCCCCCCGGGGACACACGCTGCCTTTTATGTGCTCCTACCTTTCTCCTGGCAGGATTTGGTGTCAGTTCTTGACTTTGGGGTGATTGACAGGTTGGGGGACATATAACGTAATATATAACTGGTTATGTTAACAGTTTCTCTTTTCTACACATGTGTCTTCCCCAAAGTCTTTTATGAAAACCCCACCAATGTTATGTTAATTAGATGGTAATGAGCCCCAGGTCAGTTACTGGTCATTCGGAGCTCCTTCCTGGGTATGTTCCCCAAAAGGAACAGTCCTTAGCTACGATTCAGTTTCTGGCCACAGTTCTGTTCCTTGGGCACTTCCTTGCCACTTGTTGACCTGCCATACCTAACTAACATGATGGCTTATGGAATGGTGAGATAATACAAGTTTTTGCAGACTAAACTATGGCACAGAACCAAAAAGTTGAAGGGAAACAATCACAACCTTAACCTTCTGATCCTGCTAGTTTTAGGAAACTATTTATATGTTTGTATATGTCTGTATGAATTGCAGCAGACAAAGTAGCAGGGGCCTAGTTGACTTGTTCCATTAAAGAATCTACAAATGTGTCTATGACCATACCACCTTGAACGCGCCCAATCTCGTCTGATCTCGGAAGCTAAGCAGGGTCGGGCCTGGTTAGTACTTGGATGGGAGAATCTACAAATGTATCAGCAGCTTTCAGTGAAGTCATCATGATATTAACTGATGGACTAACAATACTGACTTTTCCCTAAGACCAATATGTTTTCCACCCAGCCGAAGAGGCAGGTTAAATGGGGTTGGAATTGGATTTACAACCTCAGGATTTTTCAAGCACATGATGGAGGCTTACTATCAAAATTCTCTCAAGAGTGCAGAATTATTTAAGTTTACTGTTTTAGTAGTAAGTCCTTATTTCTGAGGCTCTTGTTTTGCTTTTCCAGCATAATACTTTTCATTATAGTTCAGGGTTGGAATTCTGTGTTAACTGAGTATGTCTTTCCCAATGAGCACTAATGAAC
Source organism: Arctocebus calabarensis (assembly GCA_963573935.1). Taxonomy (NCBI): domain Eukaryota; kingdom Metazoa; phylum Chordata; class Mammalia; order Primates; family Lorisidae; genus Arctocebus; species Arctocebus calabarensis. The sequence goes on from CAUYON010176082.1 coordinate 10,140, forward strand.
TGAGAAAATGACTGTGAGTATGTTCTTACGGCCCCTGAGCACTTTCTTTCTTCCTTTTTTTCATTATGAATTTCATTTCATGTACTCATTTATTTTTATTTTATTGGAATTTGACAATTTTCAATTGTATATATTTATGAAACATGAATACAATGTGGAATAATTAAATCAAGCTAGTTAGGGCCAGGCATGGTGGCTCACGCCTGTAATCCTAACACTCTGGGAGGCTGAGGCAGGTGGATTGCTTGAGCTCAGGAGTTTGAGATCAGCTTGAGCAACAGTGAGACCCCCTCTCTAAAAATAGCTCGGCATTGTGGTGGGCACCTGTAGTCTCAGCTACTTGGGAGACTGAGGCAAGAGGATCACCAAAGAGTTTGAGGTTGCTGTGAGCTATGACAACATAGTACTCCACCAAGGTCGAAAAAGTGAGACTCTGTCTCAAAAACATAATAAATAAAGAAATAAATAATAAATCAAGCTAGTTGATAGATCCATCACCCCAGTTACTACTTTTTTAGTGAGAACATTTGAAATTTATTCTCTTAGCAATTTTGAAATATACTTATTGTTAATTATACACATTATGGTAGGTAGTAAACCTCAAAAAACCCTTGGTTCTCCTGTCTACTTGAGATTTTGTACCCTGTGACCATGATCTTCATATTCCATCTACCCACTTGTAGCCACCATTCTATTCTCTGCTGTTATGAGTGTGATTATTTTAGATCCTACATGCAGTATTTGTCTCATTTTGCCTTGTTTTTTTTCACTTAGCATAATGTTCTCCAACTTCCAGGCTTGGAAATTGGATGAGGAACCTTAACTCTTACGTTGACTTACATCATGCCTCAGTTTACCAGATATAGAAAATTTCTATTGTTATTGTTACACTAATCAAGTAGACCCTGGGAAAAGGTTGGTTATCTATTTCAGCCCTAGTCGCTACCATCAATAAGTTCATCTCAAAGATGCTTGGCTCTGCTGCCCATTTTAATATTCACTCTGGCCCTGCTGGCCATCATGTCACCTTGCTTACACTTCCCTTGCTGATCAAATGATGTTCTGCTTGGATTATTGAAACCAGAGAGCTCACTTATTATAAGTGGAATCATCTTTCAACCTGAAAGGATGGTCACCACAGGGCTACAGAGTTTTTCAGGGAAGGTGGTGCTCCAATCTCCCCTGACTACTATTGAATACAGCATTGCATTTCTCCATGCTTTGCTGTGGGCCATATGCTTTGGGCCCGCTCAGGAGATCTAGTTTGAAGGTGGGTTATACCTGATTCATCTATTTCAGCATTTCTTTCTTTTTAAATCTTCATATTTCTTACTTAACAGTATTCCAAGCATTTTTAGCATACTGCATTTATTTAGTGAACGTGTAGCCATATCTATGTATGTATAATTCATCTTGGCCTTTCACTCTATTTCTTCCTCCTTGGCACTGTTAGGATTCATTTCCATGATATTCCCCAAGTTAACAGCAATGTAAAAATAACAAAATAGTTAAATTATTTTAGTTATTTTGGTGTACACATAACTTCCTGAATTAATCTTTATACCATACTCACTATGGCATATTTGGATTTGATTTTAGTTATTGATCTTGAGGCAATAAAAGAAGGAGTGAATGGAGTACAAGAAGACTTGGCCTTCTATTTATAAGGTGATTTTTTTCACAAATATACACTTAGCCCCAAATCATTGAGTTATGTGCTTTAAATATGTATAGCTTTTTAATATGTCAGTTATACTGCAATAAAGTGATTTTTTTTTTTAGGTTAAGAAAAACCAGTCTGGCATATTCTTCATCTGGTTCTTTGTGGCTACATACTTTACTAGTATTTCTGGTATATAGTCTTGTGTGTTTCTATCTCTTTTTCTTTATTTGCTTGTGTGTATATTTAGATCTTGTTCCAGTTGCTTTCTGTTACTCTGCTTTGAACATGCATGCTAGTTACTAAAAGAACAAAATTGGTGAGAAGGGTAAATAGGGAGAAAGATTTAGGGCAGCTGCTAGCATTAATTTGTGAATATTGTCTCAACACATTTCTCACATTATTTGCCATGTCTCATGTTGGTAGGCACGTTCTTCCACACTTGGACATGCGACCAGTGAAATGCTGTATATCAATGGCTTTTTCAGATCACAAATTAGGGTGTATTTACTTATCATACTGAGTCCGGTATCTAGGCAAATATGATCATACTATTTTGCCTCATTCCTACTCCACCTGCTGGCTGAGGGAATAAAGGCAGTGTGTATAAGTGGTTTCTTCTTTGGTCCTCTGCATTATGTGTGGGTGGAACTGGGAACCTGCAGAACTCCTGAAAGTAAACAATAGCTGCTGAAGCTTCCAGACCTGGGTTACTTATGGAACGCCACTCTGCAGGAGCTTGGGAGAGGTATAGATTAGTATGTGGCTTGCTCTCTGGAGTTGGCCAGCATTCTTCTCTGTTCACAATGGGGATTATTAAAATTCTAGTTTGATTAGAGTTTTCTTTTCTACCTTTCTCTCTCTCTCTCTCTCTCTTTTTTTTTTTTTGTTAATTTGTAGGCTGTGCTAGTATGGTGGAATTTTTATCATGACACAGTTTCCTCGGAACCTCCTGTTTTAATTATACAAGAAATTGAAAGGAATATTTTAGATTTATTTCTCTCAGAGTACTTGCAATAAAACAAAAAATAGTCACTTTTTACTTATACAGCTTTTAATTCCTTCCTGCATGTCACCAGGACTCACTAGCAAGAATATAAAAAGAATGAATCTAATAAATCTAAATGGACGATGATCTAGTTTTGGATCTAAGTAATGGAAAATGCAAATGACAACTTAAACTTTCATATTGTTTATTAAAAATGTGATAAATATAGCCTTTTCCCTGCATGGTACTCCTGAGAAAACGTCTCATCTGGGGACCCATAGAAGATTATGATAATATTTTCCCTCTTCCTTGGCTGATCTTCCCTTTAAAGAATCCTTAGATGCTTAATAGACTCAACAGTATATTAAGAATAAATGGCTTTCCTAGGGCTATTGAGAGGAAATGAAAGTATTATGGGTATTAGGACTCACAGTAATATTTAGATCATAAATGGAAATGTCACAGTGTCCTGGAATTGTTTGCTTTGCATATTTATGATTTTAGTTATTTATACCCAGCTTTGTTTTAAAAAGAATTTCAGGCAACTTATCAAAATACAAAAAAATAAAAACAAATAAGTGAGGGAATTGAAGTAAAGAGAAGCTCTTATGGAAAAAACAAGATGAAGCAAGGAGTGAGAGAATGTAACATTTGCTTCATGATTCTCTCTACTTGTGAAAAGTGGACTGGCTGTTTGGTTCAGAGCTGTTTAGCAGCCAATGTGAAGAGGGAAATATAATTAGTTTCAAGATTCGCAAACCCATTAAAATATAAACAAGGCCATTGCTCAGGAGACCAGTACAATGATCCTGGTACTAAAATACCAGGTTAAAATGTAATGATCTGCTTCCTTAACAATATCTGTAGGATAAATAAGACAACATATTTCACAGAAAAAATTTTTGGAACTTTCCATAGTAAGGTTCAAGGGCATAATATCAAATAATAATTCATTTAATATTTATACCAGCCGAGGTTAGCAAGGTACAGTTCAGGTCTAGATTCCTACTGGTCTGTATAGTTTTAGAGTGTTCAGGGGAAGTGATTAGTTTTGGATTCATTACAAAAATTATATTTCTTTAAATTTAATAGTTGTTTTAAATTTATATTTGCATATGTGCATAAAATTCATGTATTATGAATACATAAAGTAAAAAGAATACACCCACTTTTACTCCTCAGGGTACTCTTTGTTAAGAGTTTGCATTTTTCCCCCTTTTTATAAAAAAAAAATCAAGGTAAAAGTGTGTGTGCACATACACAAACCTACACATCCCCGTGAATAGAGGTAGATTCTGGTTCTCTCCACTCATAGATTCAGGGACAATGTTTTTAGTCACATGCTTTGGTGTAGGGTCAAGCTGCTGGTTCACACAGGGCAATGGAAAACTTATATTTGGGAAGAATGCTCTTCATGCAGATTACTCCTGACATACACCTGCTGAGGCATTTATTCAGGGAGACAGGTGCTGCAGAGCAGCCAGGCAGGTCAAGCTCCAGGCCTTCTCTGGTCTGAATGCTTATATCCTCCTAAAATTCATATGTGGAAATCCTTACCTCCAAGGTGATGTAATAGGAGGTGGGGCTTATAGATGATTACATCATGGCCACAGAGCCCTCATGAGTGTGACTGGTGTCCTTATGAATGAGGCCTAAAAGAGACCCCATCCCTTCTTACTGGGGATCTATCCAACACTGCCAAAGGAGTGTTAAAATCTCCAACTATTATGGAGCTGGAGAAAATCAAGTTGCTTATGTCTGTTAGAGTCTCTCTTATAAATTGAGGCACATTTTGGTTGGGTGCATAAATGTAAATAATTGAAATCTCATCATGTTGAATGTTACCCTTAACATATATGAAGTGACCATCCTTATCTTTCCTTACTTTTGTTGGTTTAAAGCCTACTGTATCTGCAAATAAAATCACAACACCTGCTTTTTTCTGATTTCCATTTGCCTGAAATATAGATGACCATCCCTTCACCCTGAGTCTATATTTATCTTTTAAGGTAAGATGAGATTCTTGTATTCAGCAGATATCTTGCCTGAATTTTTGTGTCCAGTCAGTCAACCTATACCTCTTTAGAGGACAGTTTAAGCCATTCACATTAATTGAGAATGTTTTTTTTTTTAGTTTTTGGCTGGGGCTGGGTTTGAACCCGCCACCTCCAGGACCTGAGGCCGGTGCCCTACTCCTTTGAGTTTAATTGAGAATATTGATAAGTCTGGTAGAATTTGGGGTATCGAGTTTTTTGAAAGTCCAGTGGACATTTTTAATCCTTTCACCACTGTGGAAGTTGGAATTTGAGCAAACATTTCTGAGTGAGTTTACTTTTGTGGTGGAGTATTGCACTGGTCATTATGGAGCATAGGTCTGAGAATATCCTGGAAAGCTGGTTTAGTTATGGCAAATTTCTTCAATGTGTGAATGTCATTAAAGTATTTCATTTCTCCATCATAAATGAAACTCAGTTTGGCTAAATACAGGATCATGGGTTGAAAGTTATTTAGTTTTAGGAGAGTAAAAGTCGATGACCACTCTATTCTAGCTTGAAAGGTTTCAGCAGAGAGATCTGCAGACATTCTAATATTCTTCTCCTTGTGGGTTATGGTTTTCTTACATCTGGCTGCTTGCAGAATATTCTCCTTCATATTAACTTTAGTGAGTTAATTTTGATGTACCTAGGAGATATCTTGTTTGAGTTGAGTCATACTGGGGTTCTGAAACTGTCTGCTATCTGAATTTCAGAATCTCCTGGCATGTCTGGAAAGTTCTCCTTCATAAACTCACATAGAAGAGCCTCTGTGCTTTGCAAAGCCACTTTATCACCTTCAGGGATTCCTATAAGGCCAATGTTAGTTTTCTTTGAATTATCCCAGAGCTCTCTGAGAAAATGATCCATTTTTGCTCTCCATTTCTCTTTCTCTTTGAGAGTTAGGGAGCGTTCAAAAGCTTTGTCTTCAATGTCAGAAATACTTTCTTCTGCCTGCTCCATTCTGTTACTGAGGGATTCTACTGTATTTCTTAGATCTTTAAGGGCTGCAAATTCTTGTCTCAATGTGTCAAGATCTTTGTCTTTGAATTCATTGAATTCTTGAGACAACTTTTGAAATGCTCCTTGAATTTCTAATTCCAACTTTACCTCCATTCTATTAATCATATTTGCAATTCAAATTCTAAATTAGAGTTCTGACATCTCAGCCATTTGTTTATGAATGGGATCTTCAGTTGTGTCTGCCATATCATTCCTTGGGGGAATTGATCTACTCTGGTTATTCATGTTACTGGAGTTTTCCCGCTGATTCTGTCCCATGATTATTTTATACTTTTGGGCTAGATAAACAGATAAGGTGAAGTTGGATTAGGGGGCTCCTGGAGTAATGATTAACCAGTCCTTTGCCCAAGAGCTGGGACTGTTGTCTGTACCCTTTCTCCTAGATCATTGTAAAGGACCTGAACAGTGCTGTGGCCTGAGATAGTGCAGACTTGCTTGGTGTGGTGGGGCTAAATGGTTCTGTCTTGTTTTCAGCTGGTCTCTGTCCTACCCTAGTGAATCAGTTATTCTGGGTTAAAGTTTCAGCTGTGGAGCAATACCAGCAATTAAGTCACCCTGCCCCCAAATGGCTGACAACTGGAAAAGGAAAATCAAACCTTCCCACAATCACACTCCCAGGATACCACTTTGGATAGTCCTTGGGGGATTGATCCAGTTTAAGAGGTCTAATCAATTGTCCCAGTCATCACCCAGTCTCAATTGGGAGATTTCAAAAGGTGTGCAGCAACTAAATAGCAGGGGTCTGCTGGCAGCTCATGTATGAATTGTTCTGGTACTCCATGGAGTCAGAAGGACCCCCTCCCCCAAGCAAATGAATTAGTCTGGGAAGGTTGATGCCTCCTTCCCCACCTTGCACCTCTGTCACACCCAGTGACTGGTAACCCTGTCAGGGCTGTGACCCAGGTCCCTCAAATGAGCAGATGCTCCAAGGGTTTGTGCCTGCCTGAGTCACAGGGAGATTTATGTCTCCTTGGCAAGGCCTCTGCACTCTGCCACCATCCGGCAGGGGTATGAGGCCTGACAACCTCAGGTGGTTAATGGAAGCTGGAGCAGTTCATTCTAGTCCAGCCCCATTCCTGATTGATGTTCCTGACACTTATATTTTCATAGAATTTGTGGTTCTGTCCTGGCTTTATTCCTCTGAGGACCAGATGCTGTTTGAATTCAAAGAAATTGCTACTCAGCCCCGGTCTGTGCCGCTGCCTGGAGCTGGTGTGTCTGTCTCCATGGCAGTCTTTGTTGGGGCAGGCACAGTTAGAGCTCCCAATCAGCAATCAGTTCTAGCCCTGCCCAAATGCTCCTGTCTTAGGTATGATTGCCTGGGGCCTGGTGCTTCTTAGGCTCACTAAACCAGTCCTCTGGCTGAGCCCCACCCTAGGAGTAGGCCATCTCTTTTATTCTCCATCCCCACTGTGCCTACCCAAGCAGATACCGCCTCTGGCATACCCCTTACTCACAGGGCTCATGAGTGGAAGCTGGAAAACATGGGACACCTGTGGTTTCTGCCTTTCAGGGTAGGGTGCACAATAGTGATGGTGGAGAAAAGAAGCAAATTGTAAATTTTCATAAATCAAAAATGAATAACAGAAATTAGAAAAGCCTTAAAGGGAAAAATAAAGAAATATCACATTTTTAAGATAAAAATATTTTAAAATAAATTTTAAATAAGTAAATTGTTACTGAACTAAGGATAGAAATGTAATAATTATCACAATATAAATGAAAAGGAAAAGTCATAAAATATAATCAAAAGTAGACAATCTAGAGTTGCAGAAACCAAAACAAAACAAAAACTGATTTTTATTTTCTGTCTGGATAGAAAATGTATTCAAGCAGGAAATGTAAAGAAAGGAAGGAAAAAAAAAAAGGACAGGGAAGGGAAGGACAGACAGACAATGACTGTAGGTAAGTAACTTGAGTTCCTAAGAAAATCCTGGGAGGGCTTTCTGGTTAGCTCTTTAGGGAGAAAGAACCATGATGGCTGACTCTAAAATGATGCCCTTAAACTCTGACCTTTAATGCTGCAGGCAAGAATTTGTAGTCGCTCTGTTGTGTTTATTCTTATAATCTCAGGGCATAGTGGGTCTTTTTGTTTTTTATTTCAAGCAGGTGATAATTGGATGAGATGTTCCTGGGAGGTCCATGCAGCTATTAACATCACCTCTAAACACTTTCCACATGACTGAAATACTAGAGTATTATGAGAAGTTGGAGAAAATTTCAAGTACCCATAGATTATAAAAGCTATTCAGTAACCCAGGGCAAAGAGTGTCACTTTACCATCAAGTGCAATGGCTAGCATTTTTGATGGAATTGTCTCGAAATTAAATTCTACAGTAATCTGCTTTAGATGTCTCACTGTAAAAATAGTTTAACATATTTTTTCAAATAGACCAAAAATTTAAAAGAAGAAAACAAAGGGGGAAAAAGGAGGAGAAAAAAAAAAAAGAAGGAAAGAAAAGAAAATAGCTAAAGGAAAGAAATCATTAGGAAATGTCTCTTTGAGGCTGTGGTTGTAATCAGTGTACAGCTATAGAGAGTAAATGCTATTTTGTCATTATTGGTCTTTATACTTGGAGACAACATTATTGAAGGTAATAAATTAATGTGGCTACAAAATTCAGTAAACTGGAGCCCTTCTATTACCTCTTTGTCTTAAGAATTGTACACAATGCCATGTGAGAAAATAGTACACAAAAATCACTCAGACTGGACTGGAGATCACTCACCCAACAGATAAACTGTTTTTAAAATTTGTCTAAGTTTGGGAAATCTAATTAAACCATATTTCAAATGCAAAATGATACTTAATCGATGTTGTGAGCATATGCATGTGTAGCTTTCACCTGTGTATGCTCATGTTTTGTGGTCTCTTGTACCTTTGGCAACAAATGTTGTTATGTCTACTTTCCCATAAATTTCCCCACTGTTAATGGAGTGGGAAATGAAATATGTTTTTTTAACTTCCCTTGGGCTTTAAGTAAAGTCAGACTATGACTAGGAAACCAGCAACGGGAAACAATGAGAAACAAATGGCAAATTCTCGAAAATCAAGTCCTTCCTTTAAGGTCAACTACAGCACATATGCTGCACTGCAGCTAATAATAATGAAAAAGAAATAAACAAAGACCTGCACCTGATTGGTATTTATTCTTTCCTTTGGCCTCCCCAAGCTCTGTATCCCTATGGCTATCAATGTTAATTTTATTTAGTATGTGGAAACATGAAAATTAACAGAAGCAGGTTTATGTAACTATGAGTTCCTTAGGGACAGGGATTGTACCCTATTGGTACATTGAATCTTGAGATAGAGAACAATGCCTAATTTATATTACTTGCCCAAGAACAAAACAACGCCACCTCCATATATTTGCAGCACACCTACTCACTATTCTGCCAACTGCCAACCTTTGTCATGGAGAAGATAAGAGATTGGGCTATGGACCCAGAACTCTGGACGCCCCACAAAACACATAGCTCTCTCAGGACTATCTGCCTTCTAATTGTTTTAGGCTGATTTTGGGGGGGATGCTAAAAATCTTGATTTTTCCAGTGATGCAAGAAACCAGAAAGACTTGCATGAGAAACAGTAAAATGGGGCTAACATTTCCAATCAGGGCTTTTAATTCTTATTACTTTACCTTTAATATTTTTTTACTTTGGGAATTACTGAGTAAAACAATTTTCAATAGAACTTAATGTCCATGAGAGGCAGCACAGCGAGTGAACAATGTTAAGAGTGCTTTTGAGTCACTTACGGTAGGCTTATGCTGAGCGTTGACAATACCAGAATGAGTAAGGTGAGTACGGTCCCTGTCCTTACAGAGTTGACATGTTCGAGGAGGAGAAAGGCAGAAAACTAACCAACTAAACAAGCACACAGCCAAGCAACTATCTCAAACATTTCCTAAGAATGAGAGGAAGCGCAGGGAAGGCAGTGAAGAGAGACCTGACCTTGGGAAGCCACGTGGGACAGGAAGGAGCCCCCAGACAGGAGTGTTCGAAAACAATGAACCACAGAAGCAGCAGCTGTGAGGTGGGAAGGACTGTGCGTGTTAGATCAAGGTTTGAACATAAACATGGTCTTTTTTGAGCATAAGCATAGAGACGCTCCCTAGACTCTTAGTTTCACATTTGTAAAATCGAAATAATAATGCCTGCATTGAAAATTGGTGTGAAAATTAGAGCTGTCTATGGCAAAGTGCCCAAGACATTGTAGACCTTCAGAAAATGTTGTTTCTCTTCTCTACCAATGTTTTATAGCTTTAGATGAATTCCTTTCAAAAGTCACTGTGGTAATAGCAACAAAAATGTTAACACTTCCCAAGGATAAGTGTCATTTTGTTCCAAGTAGCACTTAGTGTAAAAGCCCCAACTCTTTTGGAAGCTTTAAACAGGAGTCAGCTTTACCCTAACGACTCTAAAGGTCACAGATTACCATACCTATTTTTTAATCCAAGTATATTTCAGTGACTGCAAAAAACTTGAGATTGAAATGTAACAGACTGAATCCTTTGCTTGGTGGGTTTTCAGCAATAGATTAGTGTGTATTTAATCGAGTTTTCAGCATGAGTTAATTTAATCTCTTTTACATTAAACAGACTTTTATACAAGACTTCATAATGTTGTTGTATCACCATGGGGATTATTTTACTATCTATAGACATTTTGCATTTTAAAAAGTCCTACAAAAACATGAGCCTGTTTATATGACCTTTCATAAGTATTTCAGTTGGGTTTTGTCAACCAATTGTAATGCTTGTTTTCTTAACAAGCAAGTAACCTTCCCTTTCTTGGAACAAGAACACTTGATACCTTAAACAATTAGTGCAATTTAAGTACTGAGCAAACTCTGTTCATCAAAACATACTCCTGTGAGACCAAACCACAACCATAAAATGACCCACAGTAAAGTAATCTCTGGGATTTGTATGTGCATAACATCTGTATTCTGCTAGAAAATAAGTGGGTATACATGAGCACTCTCCACACCACCACCCACATACACACAGAGCTGTTGGCATGAACGAGAACCTATGTGGGGGCTGTCAAGATTACATAAAGACTTGAGGAAGCCAGCTCTGGATACATGGGGACCTAGATCTCTTGGGTGTTCTCTAGGAATGGTCTGCTCTGCCTCGGATGTGAACATCAGGTAATTACTCTGCCACTGAGACTTGTAGTTAGGAAAGTGAGTTTGCTAGGAAGAGTTAATGGGGACAAAGATGTTTTTATACCATATAGGTTTGCAGAGAGGTAGGAAGTGAGATATATGGTGCTTGTGGTGGTGCTAATGAGGAGAAAAGAGGAAAACAAGAAGTTTGCCAAATGCAAACTCAACAGAAACCAAAACTGTGGCATAGGAGAAGTGAGGCTGGCAGAATGCTTGATAATGAAGTGCTCTAGGAACAGTTAAGTTGCTGGCAGTACCTCTGTCTCAAATATATTTTTTTCTGTAGATAGAAAGAGTGATCATGTAGAGAACAGATGTTTTCTGGTCATAGCCATTATACTTTTTAAAATCCAAATGCTATGAATCCCATGTACTCAATCAATTAATGATGATTATTGACATGGTGGGGGTGAGGGAAGGGGAGAGCAGAGAGACAAAGAATGAGGGAGGGGTGGGGAAAGGAAGAGCAG
>CAUYON010176084.1:0-21983 GCA_963573935.1 Arctocebus calabarensis
TAAATGTAGAGTATCAATGTCTTTATATACATTATCAGATCTTAACTAAAGATTAATCAATAAAGGAATAAAATATAAGTTTGAACTTTATTATAAACTGTAGTTAGGCACACACATAAAGTCCTACCAAGAAGGAAAGCAAGAAAGAACCCTGGATCCAATCTTCACTAGTTTCTTACATTAGCAACTCTAGTACAAACTCTAAGGGTTCCCAACATTCTACAGGGAAAGAAAAAAACAAACAGTCCCCTTTTGGAGACAATGAGAACTTGACAGGCAGAAGAAACAAGCCAAGCAAAGAGATTTGGTAAATTTAGAATAGGGTACCATGGATATCCTACAGCTTGAATTTTCATTTTTTAACAAAGCAATAATCATACAGGTGAACCACTGATGTCTGAAATAGGCTCCAGTCATTCCGTGTCAGTAAAGAGTCTAAAGCCTATTGTGAGAGAAGAGTGTCTCATACATAAAAAGCATTAGTCTTCCCTTGATTTAATCAGATACTACTTTTGAAATTTCATATACATCATAATTTAGGCAAACTCACAACCTCTAAAGAGAATTTTGCCACTCAAAATTCTAGTAACCCACATGCAGGCACAACTCACTTTACTACACTTTGCTTTATTGCATTTCACAGATACTGTTTTTTCCAAATAGAACAAGTTGTCTGTGGCAACTCTGTGCCTAACAAGTCTATTAGTGTGCTTACTTGGTGTCTCTGTCACATTTTGGTAATTCTTGCAATATTTCCAGCTTTTTAATTATTATTGACCTGTGATCAGTGACATTTGATGTCACTACTATAACTGATTATGGGCACCGTGAATCATGCCCATTTGAAATGGTAAACATAATAAATGTTATGAGTGTTCTTCTGACCGCTCCACGGGTTCTACTGTCCCTTCTCTACTTCTCTGCTCGAGCTTCCCTATACCCTAAACCACAACAATACTGAAATTAGACCAATTAAGAACCCTGCAATAACCTCTAATATTCAAGTGAAAAGAAGAATCACACATCTCTCATTTTAAATCAAAAGCTAAAAATTAAGTTTAGTGAAAAGGGCCCATGGAAAGGCAAAACAGGCCAAAAGCTAGATTTCTTACACAAAACAGTAAGCCAAGTAGTAAACACAAAGAAAAGTTCTTGAAGGAAACGAGAAGTCCTTCTCCAGTGATCACACAAGTGACAGAAAGCAAACAGCCTTATAGTTGATGTGGAGAAAGTTTCAGTGGTTTGAATAGATAATCAAACCAGACACAACATTCCCTTGAGCCAAAGCCTAATGGAAAGCAAGGCCCCAACTCTTTTTCATTCTATGAAAGCTGAGAGAGGTGAGAAAGCTGCAGAAGAAAAGTTGGAAACTATCAAAAGTTGGTTCACGAGATTTAAGGAAAAGAAGCCATCTCCATAACTTAAAAGTGCAAGGTGAAGCAGCAAATGCTGATGTAGAAGCTGCAGCAAGTTACCCAAAAAGATTTAACTACGATTATTAATGAAGGAAGTGACACTAAACAAAAGATTTTCAATGTAGATGACATAGGCTTCTATTGGAAAAAGATGCCATTTAAAACTTTCATAGCAAAAAACAAATCTAAAAATAAAATAAATAAAAGAAAACTTTCAAAGCTAGCAAGGAGAAGTCAATGCTTGGTTTCAAGGCTTCAAAGCTTTAAAGGAAAGTGGACTTACTTGCTAGGGGCTAATGCAGATGGTGACTTCAGGTGAACCCAAAGGCTTATTTACCATTCTAGAAACCCTAGGATCCTTAGAAATTATGACACCTCTATTCTATCTGTGCTATGTAAAAATTAATAGAACAAAGCCTAGAAGACAGCACATCTGTTTACAGCATGATTTAATGAATCTTTTAAGTCCATTCTGGAGACTTGATGCTCACAAGATAAGGTTTCTTTCAAAATATTACTGCTCACTGACAATGCACCTGGTCACCCAAGAGCTCTGATGGAGATGTACAAGGAGATAAATGTTGTTTTCACACCTTCTAACACATCATCCATTCTGGGGCCCATGAATCAAGGAGTTACTTCTATTCTCAAGTTTTATTATTCACAAAATAATTTTGTAACGCTATTGCTGCCATATGTGATGATTTCTCTGATGGATCTGGGCAAATTAAACCAAAAACCTTCTAGAAAGGATTTACCATTCTAGATGTCATTAATATCATTCATGATTGATTAGAGGAGGTCAAAATATCAACATCTGGAAGAAGGTGATTCCAAACCTCATGGATGACTTCCAGGGGTTTAAGACTTCAGTGGAAGAACTGTAGATGTATTAGAAATAACAAGAGAACTAGAATTAGAAGTGGAGCCTAAAGATAGAACTCAACTGCTGAAGCAATATCCATAATAAAACAAACAGATGAGGAGTTGTTTCTTATGAATGAGCAAAGAAAGTGGTTTCTTGAGATAGATTTTACTTCAGGTGAAGATGTTGTGAATAATGTTGAAATGACAACAAAGGATTTAGAATAGCACACAAATTCATTTGACAAAGCAGTGCTAGGATTTCAGAGGACTGATTCCAATTTTGAAAAGAAGTTCTACTGTGGGGAAAATACCATCTGTCAGCATCACATGCTACAGAGAAATCTTTCAGGAAAGGATAAGTCATTCAAAATGTCAAACTTCATTGTTGTCTTATTTTAAGAAACTGCTACAGCCACTTCTACTTTCAGCAACCACCACCCTGATCAGTCAGCAACTACCAACACTGAGGTAAGACCCTCCACCACCAAAAAGATTATGACTTGCTGAGGGCTCAGATGATTATTAGCATATTTTAGTAGTATCATATTTTTAAATTAAGGTATGTACATTTTTTAGACATACTGCTATTGCACACCTGGTGGACTATAGTACAATGTGTAAACCTAATTTTAATATACACTGAGAAACTAAAAAAATTGTGTGACTTGCTTTATTATGATATTCACCTTACTGCAGTGAAGGCATAACTAAACTTGCAGTATCTCCAAGTATAAATATATATACAGAACACAATGCCCTGATGCTTACATGTTTAACTAGCTGTGTAAGTCATGCCAGTTACCAACATATATAAAGAAAACATATGGTCATGCTGCTGATTAGTCCTTCTTGTCAAGAAAGGACAGTAAAAGAAGCATTATTTAAAATGAAATGTCTGCCTGGGCACAGTGGCTTACACCATATAATCCCAGCACTTTGGGAGACCAAGACAGAAAGGTCACTAGAGCCCAGGAGTTTGAAACCAGTCTGGTCAATAGCAAGACCTCTTCTCTACAAAAAAAATTTAAAAAGTAGCTGGGCATGAGGTTGAGTGTCTGCAGTCCTGGCTACTCTGGAAACTGAGGCGGGAGGATAACTTCAACCCAGCAGTTGGAGGTTGTGGTGAACTATGATGACACTACTGCATTCTAGCAGGCAACAGAGCAAAACTCCACCAAAAAAAAAAAAAAAAAAGGTATAATAAGGATAATATACTTCTTTCTCTTCCATCATCTCCATTTAGGAAGAAATCAAGGAATTCAAATGTTAACAATTACACTTTTATAATCTTTATGTAGTTAATCTATTAAAGGAACCCATTCTTCTTTGCTGATTAAAAAAATAAAAACATGCTAATATTCAGGTACAGAAGCTGCTAAACCTGGTTAAAAAAACAAACAAACAAAAAATAGCTAAGTTCTGCCTAAGCTACTTTTTCTTTTCTTTTTTTTTGTGGCCAGGGTTGGGTTTGAACCCGCCATCCCCAGTATATGGGGCCAATGCCCTACTCCTTGAGCCACAGATGCTACCCAGCTACTTTCTTTTTCAATTACCCAGCCATCTAGACAAACTGACTGATGACTTGGAGTGGGAAAAAACAGTGACTATTCTCAGACTGTTTACTTTTAAAGGGGAAAAACAAACATTTCATAGTGAAAGGATCTCATAAAATGCAAAAAGAACAGTGGATACTAAGATTGCTCCTTTGGGCAAGTTGCCATCAGTCAGGAAGACCTAAAATAGATATAAGCAAACCAGTTGTGTAAGCACTGAACAAACCCAAAAGATGCTATGGAGGGGGGTATGAGGTGAGATATGTATCTATAAAAATATTTCTCGTTTCATTTAACAAGCATCATGATGAATACAGTTGAGCCGACTGAAGGCTTGCTTTGGTTTTGATTCAAAATTGTGCTTTTTGATCAAAAACTTCTGGGTTTATATGTGTCAGTAACCAGCTGGAGTATTAATACTACCACATTATTCTTGTCATTATTTTCTTCTTTTTCACTACCTAATGTTAAGCTTATAAAAACTACTTACCCTGGTGGTCCCATGTCATTATTTCAGTATTTACTATACCAGTGCCATAAAATATATAGCAGAGATCCTATTCTATACTAAGTTTGATTATCCACAGGATCTGAAATGTATCATTTACAAACAGCTGTGAACACAAGAACAGAACGAAAAAGTGGATCCATTATGCAAATACTTGAATGTAAAGATAAAACTGATTGCTTAGAATCATTTTTAGTGGAAAAATACTCCTCTAAATGTACTTAGAATAAAAAGAAAAATCCCTTCCATTGTATAGAAACAGAAACCACAGAACTGCTAAACTAATAACACAACAATAACAACAATGGCAATAATGGTGGTGGTGATGGTGAGGAGGACGCAGTGACGATAAAAGGAGCAACAAGCACTTAAAAACCGCTCATTATGTATGTGCCAGTAACCGGTGTAGGACTTTATACTGTATATAACAAATACTTAAGCATCATCACAAGACAATGAAAATCTTGCTCTTAATCACCATGCTACAAATATATTCTATGATAAAAATATAAAAAATCACGCAAAGCATCTAAAGGATTCCTTATTATAGTATTTATTAATAGAGTACATTTATTACTGTGATCATATTTTACAAATGTATTCCCTACAGAAGCAAAGAATGATGGATACCCCCAAAGAATAAGGTACCAAATCACTACAAATACAAAAGTACATCTTTCAGAGAAGAACATATACGAGGTCTGACTATCAGGTTTGCAAACTCGTCCTAGAAAAAATGCTATACATACGTTATTGCTGAATGTCACTATAGTCACCTTTGAAGTATTCCGCTCAGGAAGCTCTGCACTGATGACAGCATCTAGTCTAGTCTTCAAAACAATTCTGGAACTCTTTTTCTGGAATGGCCATCAGAGCTGTCATATTACTCTTGATGTCCAGAATATCATCAAAATATCTTCTTTTCACTATTTCCTTAATCTTCAGGTAAAGACAAAAGTCATTGGGAGCCAGATCTGGTGAGGAGGGAGGGTGTTCCAATACAGTTGTTTGCTTACTGGCTAAAAACTCCCTCACAGAAAATGCCATGTAAGCTAGTGCATTGTTGTGAGGCAAGAGCCATACCTTTCTCATGCCAACATTTTCTTTCAGTTAAGATTTTCCTAACTGTTCCTCTATCAATGCTTACTTGGTCTGCTATGCTTCTCAAAGTTAGCTGACAATTCTGATGTGTAATTCGATGAATTTTTGCAATGTTTTCATCAGTTCTGTTCCTTACTAGCCATCCTGCCCTCTCTTCATCAGTGACACTTTCTCACCCCTCAGAAAAATGTTGAAACTATTTGTACATTGCTGTTTTCTTCATGACATTATCCCCATAAACTTGAACTAATATGTCCCTGATTTCACTTCTACTCTTGCCAAGATTAACAGAAAATTTAATGTTTGTTTGTTGCTCTAATTCAAGCTTTGACATTCTCACATTTTGGTACATAAAAACACAAAACAACAATAATGCTACTCAGAAGTTTTGACATTCTCACATTTTGGCACATAAAAACACACAACAATAATGCCACTCAGTAAGACACCTGCACACACGGGCATTAACACAGGCTGTGAGTCACTGATTTACCAAGGTTATGAAACCTTGCTGAGATGTTTGTACAGTGTTGCCAACATAATTGCACACTGGAAAGTTCACAAACTTAATTGTCAGGCCTGTATAACCAATCATCATATACTAATGCTGCTGGGCAAAGCACAGATACTTGATATAAGATTTCACACAAATGATATTATTACAACCTACATAGCCTGATGTTTGAGGATAAAGAAAGCTGGGGATATAAGGAAGCTAGTTTATTTATAGATGTGAACTAAGGAGCACTTGAAAATGAAATATCTAATTTTTTTCTTTTCTTATATATGTAACTTACTTTCATATTAAAAATTAATAAAATGATTGTTGTAGAAAATCACTCATTTTATAATCTCATGGGATTTTTTCCCCAGTATTATACATATTCTCCCTGATACAGAAATAAAAGGAACTGGTTTTTATTCTATATATCTGTATCCTCAATGATAAATATGAAAGGGAGGTGGTGTCAACAAGGTTAATACACACAGTTTATTATCAGAGAGAAGATCTAACAGGGTGAATTAAAAATACATATTTTTAAATTAACTATCTGGATAAAGAAGGCATATTCCTTAAAATGACATCTCTCATGGTATAGTTTCTTTATACTGTGTTGGAAAGAAAATAGAAATAAAAGTTACTATATAATACAGAGGCTTTCCATTCCTCATACAATTTTTATTTTACAAAGAGCGGAAAACTGATGAAACCAGAGAAGTCTAATGCAGTAGGTAATGCTACACAGTTAATTCATCAAATCCACAAGCCAATTCAACATCAGTACAGACTTACTGGCATCTTTTGTTTCGGCTGTTATCAGCATTGCCCAGTCGTCAAGAGCTACAGTGTTTCAAAGTGGATGATTTATTTCTAGTCAAGTGGAACTGATTACTCTGCTTTGAGGCCCTCATCACAGAGTACAGGTAGAAGAGACTTCCTCTTAGACATATGAACTTAGGAGCACTTGAAAATGAAATATCTAAATTTTTGTGTGGCACAGCTGTAAGGACAAAAAAAAAAAAATCGCAAAATGCTTCTCCTGAGCATGTGGCTCACCAACAACAATTAAAGGAAAAGAACTTTGTTGGTTGCTTCCAGTATTCTGTGAAGTCAGTCATTCAGAAAGGCTCTGACCTTTACCTTCCTGGTTAATAATAAAATATATCTATTATGCTTGAAGCTATTTTCTGGTTAGGCTATACATATTGGTGTGGCAGAAAGAAGAGCAAAAAAAACTGCTTCATCAGAGTTTGATTTAATAATTTCTTGGAGTGATTAATTACTTCAACTTCTCAAGCAGAGTTGAAAGGTACTTGGGCATCTATTCAAACAGCCATTCCCACAGATAAAAATGCAATGCAAGATAATTCATATCAAGTTATAAGCAGTTTTGAACAGAAGAAAATATTCATTGCTTTAAAACTTTGATCAAGCACTTTTTTCTAAATCCTTTGTCCCGTTCTAGATACTCATCTATGTTTTTATTATTCTGACAAGCTCCTGCTACAGGGTACCCTGATATACAACTAAGAACCACCTTTGTCACAAGAGGGACGTACTGACTTGTTAATCACCATTTTTCAAGTTTAAAATATGAGCTCAGTCAAAACAGAGGTCAGGGCACTCTGAACTATAACTTGTAAGACTCTGAGAACACTAATATAGCATACTAACCATAGATAGAAAAAAGAGGACACAAATCCTCAAATTATTCACTAAGTTTTACTTATTCACTTTAAAAAGTCCAAAGAAATTATGTTTTGATAAGGGTCAAAACTGTTTCCATATTGTAAAAAAGTATTATGACATAGCCTTTGGATACTTCTCATTTATATCCCACCTTAGCACTAGAAACCTAAGCATTGATCCAATGGCTATATTCTCTCAGGCCTACTCTTATTGCCTCTACAAGAATGTTGATGGTAGGGGCGGTGCCTGTGGCCCAGTGGGTAGGGCGCAGGCCCCATATACCAAGGGTGGCGGGTTCAAACACAGCCCCAGACAAACTGCAACAAAAAAATAAATAAATAACCAGGTGTTCTGGCAGGCATCTGTAGTACCAGCTACTCCAGAGGTGGAGGCAAGAGAGTCACCTATGCCCAGGAGTTGGAGGTTGCTGTGACCTGTGACACCTCAGCACTCTACCAAGGGCAATAAAGTAAGACTCTATCTCTACAAAAAACAAACAAACAAAAATGTTGATGGAATAAGTTTCTATATTCTTCCAGCCAAAAAACACAAGGATATTTAAAAACTCAAGAATGCAAAGTTAGTTTCAATGTATGAAAATCAATCAATATAATGTACATTAATAAAATGAAGGACAAAAACCACAAGCTCATCTCAATAGATAGAAAAAAGCATTTTATACAATCCAACATCCTTTTTGATAAAAACACTCAACAAACTGAAAATAGAAGGAAATGTCACACTTGATGAAGGGCCTCACTGAAAATCCCTCATTTAATATCACATTTAGTGGCAGAACTGAAAGCCTTCCCTCTAAAATAAAGAACCAGATAAGGATATCTGCTCCCACCACTTCTATTGATCATTACACTAGATGCTCTAACCAGGGCAATTAGGAATAAAAAAGAAATAAGAAAGAGCTATATAAGAAAAAAAATAACTATTGCTATTTGCAGGTGACATAACCTGATATACAGAAAGTATTAAAGGAGACACAGAAACACTATTAGAACAAGTTTAGCAAAGTTGCAGAACACAAAATCAATATGCAAGAATCAGCTATTTATCTATACACGAATGATCTGAAAATGAAATAATTCCAGAAGCATTAAAAAAAATAAAATATTTAGGAATAAATTTTACCAAAGTACAAAACTTAAAACTACAAAACACCAATGAAACGAATTAAAGTCAATCTACATAAATTGAAACATATCCCAAGGTCATCAATTAGAAGACTCAATATTGTTAAGATGACAAGAGTCCCAAAAATGATGTATGGATTCAAATCGAAATTACACAAATCACTCATTTGTATACAGATAAACAACTGATTCTTGCATAATGATTTTTTTTTACAAAATGTTTATCTCAAAATTAATATGGAATTACAAAAGACCCCGAAAATCCAAAACAATCTTGAAACAGAAGTAAAGGATTCAAGATTCCTAGTGTCCAAACCCACTACAAAAGCTACAACAATCAAGACACTGTGATATGGCATTGGTATAGATATATAGATTAATGGAATAGAATTAAGAGTCTAATATATCTGTGTCTGTGGCCAACTGATTTTCAGCAAGTAAGCCAAGATAGGGAAAGAATAGTCTCTTTAACAAATAGTGCTTGGACAACTACATATTCTTGTACAAAATCATGAAGCTAGATCCTTGCCTCACACAATATACAAAAATTAACTTAGAATGAATACAAAAGCTAAAACAATAAAACTCAGAAGAAAATAGGAGGAAATTTTTGTGAACTTCAATTAGGCAGTGATTTCATGGATGACACCAAAAGCATAAGCAACCAAAGAAAAAATACAGAAGATAGACTTCATAAAAATTAAAAACATCTGTGCATCAAAGGACACAAGAAAGTGAAGAAACGACTCACAGAATGAGAGAAATATTTGCAAATCATGTATCTGATATGGGCTGGATTTCCAGAATACATAAAGACATTTTAGAGCTAAACAATATAAAACAACCTAATTTTAAAAATGGGCAAAGGACCCGAATACATATTTCTCCAAAAAAGATATTGAAACGGTAAAACAAGCACATGAAAAGATGCTCAATATCATTAGTCATTATGAAATTGCCAATCAAAACGAAGAAATAATATTTGCATGCACTGGGTTGGCTATTTGTTAAAAAAAGAAAATAACTAGTGTTGGTAAAGATAATGGAGAAACTTGAATCTCTGGCACCTTACTGGTGGGAAGTAAAACACTGCAGCCTCTTAGGAAACAGTTTGGCGGTTCCTCAAAAAGTTAAACATGGAGTTAACTAACATGACCTAGCAATCCCATTACTGGGTGAAAAATGAAAACTTTTCCATATAAAAACTTAAACATGCATGTCAGTGCCAAAAAGTAGAAACAACCCATATTTCCAAAAATGGTCACATTATCTCCCATTTCACATGCTCTTCTTCAGTGCTCTTTCCCCTCTCCCATGAAGAAGTGGAGTCCATTTCTGACTCCCTCCTCCAAATCAGGGCAGGTCTAATGCTAGCAGAACACAGTAGAAGTGACCCTCTGCTACTTTCAAGCCACTTCTAAGAACCACACTTAATTAGCAAAGCAGTTTCTGTTTCTAACATCTACAATTCTTGGAGTCAGCGTCCACATTAGAAGCGTGACTACTCTCCCCATGCTATAAGGAGCCCAGGGTATTTATAGAAGCTGAGGCAAAAAACACCAGGTAGACAGAGGCCAAAAAACACCGAGGCAGAATATCTGCAAGTTAATAAGCCATCTAGGTAGCTGGTCATCCAATCTCAGACCTCTCCAGGTGATGCCACACAAATTAGGAACAAACTATCCAATGAGCCCGTCCTGAATTCTAGATTCACAAGAGAACAACATAAAATGGTTATTTATGCCACTAAGTTTTAGTAATAGTTATTATGCAGCAATAATTTATCCTACCTATCATAAAACTATGCTATTTTTATTGTTGTTTTAATCACTTGTATCTGAAGTTTACTGTTTCTACATTACTAGAATGTAGAGCAAGGGATTTTTTAAAAATCATTTTTGAAGAGAAGTATACTGAAATTAGAAGAGATGGGGCTAAGAAACATAATTAAAAGATTTACAGCAAGGTAAACTAATATCCTCCCTTTTTTAGGGACTAATTCTTCATTCGTTGAATTGTAAGTTAAATTCAGCTTTGCAAGTTAAACTTTCTACCTCCTTAAAAGTTTAAAGAAAGAGGCACAAAAAGTTGTATGAATCAAAGTGGATTCCTTATATTTCCTTACCTACTAGTAAAAATATCATCATCAATCAGACTTCATTTACTACACATATTTTAATAAAATGGTATTTCAAGAATTTAACTACGTATATTCTCCACCCACAAAAATCTTTAAAGTGAGTTCTATTAAACAATTATGAGTAAAAGAAAAAAGGAAAAAATTCTACTGGCTAAGTAAATTATGTTTCGGACTAAAAATTCAACTACAGCCTAACATAGTGTTCTTTTAACTTAGGTTACTCAACAGCTGAGTTAAAACTTAAAAAATAATAATAAAAAAAGACAAAAATAATAACATTTAGAAAATATTTTTAAAGTAAAATGGCACAATTTTAAAAACAAAATGTTTTCTCAAAATATATTAGTAAGTATGATCTTTAATTTAAAAAAGCTTATTCTCCTTTCCATTTTATGATAGAGCAAACGCGAAAAAACTACAACTGCTATATCCAAGACTCCATAGAAAACAAACAGAATATCCAAAGAACCTATTCTTTCTGGCTTCCCTACTCAAAAGAAAATAACAGTAGACAGTTAATAAACCAAACTAGGATAAAATACCCCTTTCTAATTGTATATATCAATCAGTTTTCTGCTAAATCCAAAACTGTAAATATTAAAACCCAGGAAACTAGAGATTCAAAGCATCGTGAAATTAACAGAAGTTACAGAAGCATGGAAGGGGATGTTGATAGCATCTGCTTAAGCAAATTAAACTCCAAGCTACATTATCATTTATAATCAATCAAGCAAGAAGTTGTACAATTTTAACACAGATTTTGAATGCAGCTCTGATTCAAATGCTCAATTACATTTTCCAGGTCAGTGATTTACTATAAAGATAAGAAATTTACTGTAACACAAAACTACTTTAAACCATATGGGAGAACCCTGGGAAGGAGGAGCCCAGTACTAATCCCATTGTACAGCACACTCAGCCATCTGCTATTGTCCCATTCCATTCTTTGGGCACAGGGTTACTCCACACACACAAACATGTACACTACCTAGAAAGCTTGAAGACTATGGATGGGCAGGGGTAGTGACAGCGCAGATGGAGCCAAAGACAGTCCAGAGCATGTGACTCTCAACCCAGCCATTTCTCACCCAGCTGCTACTTTGCTCAGGAAAAAATAATTTTTAAAAACGTGCCTAAATGAATGTCAGAGTAACATATTGCTTCTCACTACTCTTCTCTAAACAAGAGTTAAATACTACTTAAATATAACATTATAAATACTTATAAGAGAAATTATTACGAAACATAGACACCAAAGAAGAAAAAGATGAAAACTGAATTAATGTATTGTTCTTTCTTATAGAGTAAGTGAGTCAAGAAGCAAAGTATGCTAACTGTTGTATAACATTAAGGCATCTCTCCAGGGATATCTATCCTGAAAATCTTCAGGGACAGGGGGAAAAAAATGTATTTGTTTCTTAAATAAACTAACAAGACAATAAAGATGACTATATTCACTGAAATCTTTCTCATTGTTTAACAATTGGGTAAAACTTCCCCAGAGACCAAATAATTCCAGAGTTTCTCATAAGAAAGAGAAAGTATTCATAGGCAGTGTTCTATTAGAAAATTTTAAGAGTATATATTATAAAATGATAGAAGAACAGAAGTAAAATTCCAGGGCATGACACACTGGAAAAGAACATGCTTCTTATTTTTATTCACACTGCTCTACTGGCTTAGATGCCTCCTTCCCCATCTGGCAAGGAAACTGTCATTCATCATTCAAGATTCAGCTTCCAAGATTTCCTTAGACTCCTTTGGAAATTAACTCCCTCCTTTTTCCCCCGTATACCATTTATAACATAACTTCTTTAACTCCCATAATTCTGGGACTCTTGAAAACCAAGACCATATGTGTGTGTTTGCACTTAGCAAAGTATCCAGTATATACAGTATAGCCTTCATAGTTGACCATCTCCTAAAGTTGACTTAATTTACATAGACCAGACATGCACCACATGGACATATTAGGAGAGTAGATCTAGTTCCTTATGTTGACCACCTCCATGTGCTGACCAGTTTGTTACATTCTTTTGAGTGGTGAACTTAACAGAGGGTCTGTTGTAATGAAAGGTACTATGATGAATAAAGACAGTTTACAAAGAATGGGAAGACCGGGAAACCCACAAGAACATAACTTTGACTATGTAACTATAAATAAACTTAGAGAGGGGGAAGAAGGAGAAAGAACAAAAGGCAAAGACTATTTCAGCATATATAAATACTGCATATTAATTGTTTAGAAAACTAGAAAAATACATGTCCTGAAAAAGCCAAAAATATTTGAACATATTGCATAATTCAATATGCAGGCATCGTCACCAGAAGGAATTTTCTAAGATGATCTTCGATTTTTAGATTGGTTTATACGGTTTTTTTGTTCTTGTTTTTTCTTTTTTTGAGACAGAGTCTCACTTTATCACCTTCAGTAGAATGCTGTAGTGTCAACAACTCACCACAACCTCCAACTCCTGGGCTTACGCGATTCTCTTGCCTCAGCCTCCTGAGTAGCTGAGACTACAGGCACCCACCACAATGCCTGACTATCTTTTGAGGCAGTTTGGCCAGGGCCGGGTTTGAACCCCCCACCCTTGGTATACAGGGCTGGCGCCTTACTCACTGCGCCACAGGAGCCACCTGGTTTATATGGGTATTAATGAGAAACATAGGTGAAACACAGAAACATGGGTTTACAAAAATAATTCTACATGCAGATTTGGTGCCTGTGGCTCAGCGGGTTAAGGCGCCAGCCACGTACACCTGACCTGGTGGGTTCGAATCCAGCCCGGTCCCGCCAAACAACAATGATGGCTACAACCAAAAAATGGCCAGGCGTTGTGGCAGGCGCCTGTAGTCCCAGCTACTTGGGAGGCGGAGGCAAGAGACTCACTTGAGCCCAAGAATTGGAGGTTGCTATGAGCTGTGATGCCATAGCACTCTATGCAGGGTGACAGCTCGAGGCTCTGTCTCAAAAAAAAATTAAAAAAATAAAAAATATATAATTCTACATGCAACAAAAAGAGCTTTGAGAATTATTTTAATAAATATATCAAATTAGGGAATTCTGGGAAGATGGCCAACTGGTAGTAACCCCCGGCAGAGGCTCCTGAGCAGAGGAAGAAAAACTGGATGGAATCGGACTCTATGAAGCCAAAGACAGGAAGCTGAGCCAAGAAAGAAGTTTTGCAAACTTTAACTCCAAGAAAGAGCATTCAAGAAACCAAATTACAGGGACAAAGCCTATCGACTAGAGGATGGGAGACCCCTCCCTCAGGCAGGGGGCCTGCCACAGGCTATCTGCGAACAAGCAGGGAACAAAAGACCTCTCATTTGACGTTGCTGGAGAGAGCCACTAAACTCCAGGTCTCTTTCTCCTGGGAGGTCCCACTTATGAACCTAGATACCACTCTGCCTGGCATAAAATTGAGCAGATATTTTCCCCCACAAGTCCAAATTCCCAGTCCACCCTTTCCTCTGGGCATGGTGGTCTGAAGTTCTGCCCCTTGCAGAGCACAGAGTGTTTGGTCTTGTGCTGAGAGAACTGGACATAGTGTGGACCGCCAACCATCAGGGCGGAATCTGTGACTAATGGGGAAGAAAGAGAGTGTGGGAAGAAAAGGACATTCGGTGGGAGGAGGAGCAGTCCCCTGGTTATGACTATACCCAACCAGTGATAGTGCTGACTCTCAATTCAGGCTATGTCTGCCGGGATGAGGTGAAAAACCCCTATCTCTGACAGCACCCACAGTGGGAGAGTGGTTGCCCCATGTGGACTGAGCTCAGCAGACAGGGCTGGTCCCCAGCCCCTACTGGGCCTGCAAGCAGAGGCCTGATAGGCGTGGACTGCTACGGGTGTGATCCCCTGATTCCAACAGAACCCTGGAGCAATGGCTTACTGGGTGTGAACCAAGACCTGAGGGCTAAGGCATGGCCCACAGTCTCCAACGGGGCTGCTGCCCTGACTCCAACAGAGCCTGCAAACAGGCTTGCCAGACAATGGATTAAGCCTGGCAGGCCGGGGGTGGGGGTGGGGGGGTGGGGGGGGTGTGATCCCCTGACTCCTACTGGTCTGGCAAGCAGAAGTTAGCTGTGTGTGGACTGACACCAAAGGGTGGGGTCCAGTGTCCTATCTCCAACAGAGCCTGTGAACATAGGCTTGCCAGGCAGTGGACTGAGACTGGCAGGCAGAAGTGTGGTCTCCTGACTCCAACTGGTCTGACAAGCAGAGGCTAGTTGTGTGTGGATTGAGACCAGAAGGCAGGGCTGGTGCCCTGACTTCAATAGAGCCTGAGAATAGAGGCTTGCCAGGCAGTGGACTGAGACTGGCAGGTGGGGGCGCGGTCCTCTAACCCCATCTGGTCTGGCAAGCAGAGGCTAGTTGGATGTGGACTGAGACTGGTGGGTAGGGGTGTGGCCCCTGACTCCAGCTGGGCCTGTGAGCTAAGAAACACAACAGTGTACACTGAGTCTGGCAGGCAGGAGTGGGGATTCCTAGCTCCAATTGTGCTGTTGGAGACCCTTGAATCCCTCTCTGTTGGGCAGGGTTTGCAATGCCTAAGACAATTTGGTTGGAACTCATGTCTGGGGCTGTCCACTCGGGGACATTCTGAGGTTGACCTTCGAGTTCTATGGCGAAAAGAACTGAAGGGTGAGGGGTGGGTGTTGCAGCTGTTTGTATCTCTTCCCAGTTGAGATTTAAACCTAATACTGTGGTTTCGTAGGATAGGGTAGAGGTTGGCTGATGTCAAACAGAGCTAGCTTGCGCTATCACACCAAATAGGTCCTCAGAGTCTCTGGCTAAAACTCTGAAAGAGACCTTTGTAAGGTTGTAGGAGACAAGCCACAGTTCCAAAGCCTAGCACTTTGAGAAGGTGCTGGCTCAGCACCTGTTGCTCAGTGGGCTAAAGCGCCAGCCATGTACACCTGAGCTGGTGGGTTCGAATCCATCCCGGACCCGCCAAACAACAATGATGGCTGCAACCAATAAAATGGCCAGGCGTTGTGGCGGGCGCCTATAGTCCCAGCTACTTGGGAGGCAGAGGCAAGAGACTCACTTGAGCCCAGGAATTGGAAGTTGTTGTGAGCTGTGATGCCATGGCACTCTATCCAGGGTGACAGCTTGAGGCTCTGTCTCAAAAAAAAAAAAAAAAAGAGAAGGTGCTATCTCTACTACCTGGGAACATCAATTCAATCTCACCCCATCAGTTCTAATAACCAAATGGTGGAAAATAAACATGGTGTGGACCCAACAGAAGAACTCTAGCAACATGAATAACCAGAGGAGATCAACCCCCCCCCAAGAAATGACAAAAGAGATAAGATACAACTGAAGATGCCATGCATAAACAAACGGCAGCGATGTCAGAAATAGAACTCAGAGTATGTATTGCAAATAAGATAAATAGAATGGAAGAAAAGATAGAAATTGAATTCCAAAGAGTAGTTCTAAAGTTGTCTCAAGAAATTAATGAATTCAAAGCCCAAGTCACCAAAGATATGGACAGAATGAGAAAAGAGATAGCAGAACTCAAGGAAATGAAAAGGTTAGTTGAGGAGCTCCAAAACACAGTAGAATCCCTCAGTAATAGAGTTGACCAGGCGGAAGAAAGGATCTCTGAAACTAAAGACAAAGTTTTTTAACAATTCCAAACACTCAAAAGAGGCAGACAAATGGAGAGTAAAAACTGACCTTTCCCTAAGAGAGTTGTGGGATCACTCCAAAAGATCAAACATTCGTCTTGTAGGAATTCCCAAAGGAGAAGAAGATGGGCCTAAAGGTATAGATGCTCTACTCCAAGAGATTTTAGAGGAGAATTTCCCAAGCATTGCAAGAGATATAGAACTTCAGATCGCAGACAGTTTCAGAACCCCAGCAAGACTCAATCCAAATAAAGCACTCCTAGACACATTGTGATTAACTTTGCCAAAGTTTAGATGAAGGAGAAAATTCTGCAAGCAGGCAGACATAAGAAAAGCATCACCTACAAAGGAAGAAATATCAGAATTACTGCAGATCTCTCAGCCGAAATGTTTCAAGCCAGAAGAAGATGGTCATTGACCTTCAGTCTTCTAAAACAAAACAATTTCCAGCCCCGGATCCTGTATCCAGCTAAACTGAGTTTCATTTGTGATGGAGAAATCAAATACTTTAATGACATAAACATGTTGAAGAAATTTGCCATAACTAAATCAGCTCTCCAGGATATTCTCAGAACCATCTTCGACAATGACCAATGCAATGCTCTACCTCCAAAGTAAATTCACCCAGAAATTTTTGAACAAAACCCAACTTCCACAGTGGTGAAAGGATTAAAAATGTCCACTGGACATCCGAAACTCATGACACCCAAAATATAACCAGGTTAATCAATTCTCTCAATTAATGTGAATGGTTTAAATTGTCCTCTTAAAAAGGCACAGGCTAGCTGACTAGATACATAAACTCACACCGGGTATCTACTGTATACAAGAATCTCACCATACCTTAAAGGAAAAAAATAGTCTAAGAGTGAAGAGATGGACTTGTGTATTCCAGGAAAATGGAAACCAGAAAAAAGCAGGAGTTGCAATTTTAGTAGATACAATTGCAGATACAATTGGCTTTAAACCAACAAAGATTAAGAAAGATAAGGAAGGTCACGACATATTTCTCAAGGGAAACACCCAACATGAAGAGATTTCAACAATTAACATCTATGCACCCTATCAGAATGCTCCTCAGTTCATAAAGCAGACCCTAATGGACATGAACAACTTGGTATCTTCCTGTACTTTAGTATTTGGAGATTTTAATAGCCCTTTGACAGTTTTGGATAGATCCTCTAAGAAGAAACTAAACCAAGAAATATTAGACTTAAACCTAAATCTAGAACAAATGGACTTTACACACCTCTACAGAACATTTCACCCCAATAAAACTGAATATATGTTCTTCTCATCAGCCCATGGGTCATCCTCCAAAATAGATCATATCCTAGGACATAAGTCTAACCTCAGCAAATTTAAAAGTGTAGAAATTATTCCTTATATCTTATTGGACCACCAGGGAATAAACGTTGAACTCAACAACAACGGAAATCTTCAGACTCAAACAAAGTCATGGAAGCTAAATAATCTTAGGCTGAATGATAGCTGGGTCAAAGACAAGATTAAGAAGGAAATCACCAAATTTTTGGAACAAAATGACAATGAAGACATAAATTATCAAACCCTGTGGGATACTGCAAAGACAGTCCTAAAAAGAAAATTTATAGCATTGGAAGCCTTCATTAGGAAAACAGAAAAAGAGGAAGCCAACAACTTAATGGATCATCGTAAGCAACTGGAAAAAGAACCCCAAGTACAATCCCAAACCCAGCAGAAGAAAAGAAATAACCAAAATTAGGGCAGAATTAAATGAAATTGAAAACAAAAGAATCATTCAGAAGATCAACACAAGAAAAAGGTGGTTTTTTGAGATTAACAAAATTGATAAACCTTTGACGAACCTAACCAGAACCAGAAAAGTAACATCTCTAATATCATCTATCATAAACAATAAAAGAGAAATAACAACAGACAATTCAGAAATTTAAAAAATCCTCAATGATTACTACAAAAATCTCTATTCCCAGACATATGAAAATCTGAAGGAAATGGACCAATACCTGGAAGCACACCACTTTTCTAGACACAATGAGAAAGAATTAGAAACCTCAGAAGAGACCTATATTAACTGCTGAAATAGCATCGACAATACAGAAACTCCCTAAAAAGAAAAGTTCAGACAGAGCATGATGGTGGATGGGACAGATGCTTAGCTCAAATCTCCCACAACATCAGGTGAGAGTGAGGGGGCTAGATCTATCCCTGTGTGGAGTGTTGGTGTAGACTGGCAATTCAGGGTGTGCAGCGAATTGGCGGATTGCTAGATTCAAAAGTGTAATCCTGAGCTGTGGAGACTGAGGGAAAAGTCTCAGTGCCCCTGCTGAAGCGGTTAAGCACCAGCGGCACCCAGCCCCTCCCCCATGGTACATTACAATTCTCAGTTTGCTGAGAAACTAAGAGAAGAGTGGAAAAATTGGTAAAGTGTGGACTCCTGCGCCAAATTTGGAGGTCAGATAAGGGTGCCATCTGGAACAAGACAGCCAAGGCTAGGAGGCCAGTCAGGTAACAGACATACTTTGAAATTTCAGAAATGGCTACTGCCACAGGCACCTTCCCCTGCAGGTAACCTATGCTGATAACCGTGGTAACAGTGTAAACTGTGTCAGGTATAAGCCGGAAACCACTCACAGAGTCACCTGGTGTCCAAAAAGTATACTACAATATAAATATATTCCTACTAAAGTTGATCCCTATGTCATAGGCAGTCGTATGTTCTTATGTGTATGTATACACACACACACACACACACACACACACACACACACACACACACATATATATATTTATGTGGTTGGTGCCTTTTTTTTCTTTCTTCATCCTTTTCTTGTTGGAGTTATTGTTAACTTTTTTTTATTATACTATTTTTTTTCTCTCCCTCTTCTTCCCTTCTTATGGTTGCTGAGAGTGCTTACATCAGCTTTTTAGAGCTTTTTTTTATTATTTTATGATTATCATCATCTTTGTTGTTGTTGGGTTTTGTCTGTATGTTTATTTGTGATTGTGCATCTGTGTACTTGTGTGTCTGGTAGCTTTTCTGTCTCTTTATTTGCTCGTTTTGTTTCCACATGTTTTATGTTTTGTTAAATCCTCAGGTTGGCTACTTTTCCTAACTCCAATTTTCACATTCAACAAGAACAAGGGGGTTGGGGGGATGATAGCTAACTGGAAACAGCTTTCAACAGAAGCTCCAGTCCAGAGGGAGAGATAATGGCCAGAAAGAACCCAACAAAGCTGAAGGAGGGGAGCCAAGTTTAGACGTCTTCCTTGCCAAGCCAAGGTATGACTTCAAGGAAACAACTTTCAAGGACAGATCTCATCCCAAAGAGGACCTGTGTCTGTCCTCTCCCCTAAGAGAGTTGCTTGCTTGCTGTGGGATCTCTACTAGTGAGTGATGAACTGAGGTTCTCCTCCCTCACCCCACTGGAGACAATTGCTGGAAGCTGGGATTCCCTCTCCAGAGAGCTGCTGCTGTGAGCCCAGGATTTCCCTTGTCCAGCAGCAAGTTTGAACAAATGTTATCCTTGCCACCTTGAACTTCCAGTCTACCCTTCCCTCTGAAAGTGCTCTATCAGTTCAGAGGCGTCCTGCACCAGGTGATGGTGTTGGACAGCAAGGCCCTCCGGATATCAAAGCAGTCCCACCGGATTGATATAGATGGATAAACTGCTTGAAAACCAGACTTTTAAAAGGCTGCAAAAAAATCTTGTCTACAAATTTGGAAGCAGGGAAAAAACCCAGACATCAGACATTTTTATTTTATATTATTTCCATAGAAGGTGGTACCGTACCAATTATGTGAAGGGACACACAGACACTTCAGCTTTTGTAGGTGCTGTGGATAGACCAAGGCAGCCCCACCCCGGACCAGACCACAGCATAGCCCCAGCTGTCTTCCCAAGGATCATGTTCCTGGAAGGGCCCTGGTCTCCAGCCCTCCTGGGTCCCCCGAGGGTCCTCAGCATGTGTGCTCCCTGCAGCCGCTGGTAGTTCTGAGCTCTGTCTGGAGGTCTCTATGGAACACCCTGCCCCACACATAGGACTGTGACCTACTCCTAAAATCACACTGAGCGTGGGGGAGAAAGGCGTTTCACATGTCGAGGCCTCCAGTTCTGGAGCATCTGTTCGGATTGTGGGTTTATAAAACTGCTTTTTATCTGAGGGGAAAAAAAAAAAAGCAGTCTAAAGTCTAAACGCCTGCAGAGACCAAAATGTCTGCACTTCTTGGCTAGGACTGGGCATTGCACAGATGGAGGCAGTGCAGCTGTCCTGTATCTGTGAATCCAGTAACAGTACCGAAAAGACATAGAGGGAAAGGTGACTAACCTGGCACTGAGAAAGTATATCTCAGCAGTAGGCAGAGGTTTGAGTGTCTGCACTATTGGTGGAGACTCAGGAACTGCTGAGGTGCACGAACCCCAGTGGAGAAACCTCCCACCCAACATCAGCATTAATAGAGTGATCCTGCTTGGGTCTAATTTTGGAGAGTCACCTCCCCAATGCTGTGGTCTGCCAGAGGGAACCAGACCTCACCCTATAGGGATACCACACCTGTAGAACAGTGGCAACAAAGGTGCAGTGGCTGAGGGAGAAATTCTTCTGCTGTCTGGATATCCTCAGGTTTAGACTAAGCTCAGATGGAACATTTTCCAGCTGCCATTGAGCACCTGAGGCAGGCAGGTTTCATGTTCCCCTGCTGGGTGGTAACAGAGGCTGGTAACCAGGAGGAAGAGGCAGTGACTTTACTTTGACTCTGGCAGGCACACAACCCTGGCACATTTGCTCATTGGACAAAACTGGGCCACAGAGACTGAGTTAACAGAGACGGCCGGTGGGACTACCAGAGACTGGAGAGACCAGAGTCCAGTGGTGAAACTTAAGCAAGGTGGGGAAAGAGGTATCAATCCCCTTGCTCCAAACCTTCAACTATACAGGCCTTTCTGACTCCTCAGAGCACCAGATGTGATCAAGCCACACTTGAGCTACGAGTAGACTCCTAATATCTAGTTGCTAGAGACCTTTTGACCTTTCCAGGTAGAGAGTGGGTGCTGTTTGGGACAATTGGTTTGAAACTCTTAAACTGGACAAATCACCCAAGGACCCTCCAGGGTGGTACCCTGGTTTTTTTGTAGTGGGAAGGTTTGATTTTCCTCTTCCAGGAAAGAGGAAATCACCTTATGTATGGGGGAAGGGATGTCCTAGTTGCTCGTATTTCTCCAAAGCTGAGACTGCAACCCAGAGTCACTGATTCACCAGAGATGAGCTGAATACATGATAGAGCCACCTACCCCCACTACACCAAGCAGGCCTCTAGAGTCACAGACTAGTACTCTACAGGTCCTTTACAAAACGGTAGAGGAAAAGTGGCAGTTACCAGTCGCAGTTCTCTGGTGAAGGGCTGGTCAACCACAACCCCA
>CAUYON010176087.1:0-17378 GCA_963573935.1 Arctocebus calabarensis
ACATTGTGGCGGGCACCTGTGGTCCCAGCTACTTGGGAGGCAGAGGCAAGAGACTCGCTTGAGCCCAGGAGTTGGAGGTTGCTGTGAGCTGTGATGTCACAGCACTCTATCCAGGGTGACAGCTTGAGGCTCTGCCTCAAACAAACAAACAAGAAAACAAAAACAAAAACAAAAGAAAAATCCCAAATCCAAAATCCCACAGATTTTGACAATTTGTGGCTTTATTTTATTCTAGAAATCTAATGATGTCCTTCTTAATCTCATCTTTGACCCAGCAATCACTCATCATAATGTTACCTTTAGTTTCCATGACTTTATTTGACTATGAAGATTTTAGTTGCTGTTGAGGTCAACTTTTATTCTATGATTATCTGAGAAGAAAGAAGAAATAATTTCTATTGTTTTGAATTTTCTGAGGTTAGACTGTGTCCCAAGTTATTATCAGTTTTAGAGGATGATCTGTGGGCTGATGAAAAGAATGTGTATTTGATTTTGTTAGGATGAAATGTTCTGTATATGTCTGTTAAGTCCATTTGTTCAGGGGTCATGTTAATTCCTTTATTTATTTGTTTAGTTTCTTCTTGGAGGATCTATCCAGTACTTCCAGTGGGCTCTTAAAATCTCCAACTATTGTAGTGCAAGACAATATCATATTGTTTAGGTCAGTTAGGGTTCGTTTATAAATTCAGGAGCATTTAGGTAGGGTGCTTAAATGTTAAGTATCTTAATCTCTTCATGCTGTATGCTTCCCTTGACAAATATGTAGTGTCTATATTTGTCTTTCCTCATTTTTTTTGGTTTAAATTTATTGTATCTGCAAATAAGATTGCAACCCCAGCTTTTTTCTGTGTTCCATTTGCCATTACTGCCTTCCATGCCTTCACCCTGAGTCTATTTTATGCTCTGTTGCAAGGTGAATTGCTTGGAGATAGTAAATATCTGACCTGAGTTTTTGTATACAGTCATCCAGCTTGTGCCTCTTTAAAGAAGAGTTCAAGCCATTCACATTAATTAAGAGAATTCATAGTTACAGTGGACTTTGATCATCTTATTTTTCAGAGGTCCAGAACCTATGTTTATCCCTTTCACAATTGTGGGAGCTAGGCTTCATCCTTAAATTTCTAATTGAATTTACTTAGTTAGTAAACCATCAGGCTGCTTAATATAAAGAATGGGTCTGAGTACTTACTGTAGAGATGGTCTGGTGATGGCACACTTCCTCAACATAAGGATGTCAATAAAATATTTGATTTCTCCATCACAAATGAAACTGTTTAGTGGTATATAGGATCCTGGTCTGAAAATTGTTTTGTTTAACAAGGTTGAAGGCTGATGATCATCATCTTCTGGCTTGAAAAGTTTGAACTGAAAGATCTGACATTTTTCAGATATCAAATATTTTTATCTGATATGAGCAGTCATCCTGACATTTTTTCCCTTTGTAAGTAATACTTTTCTTATGCCTGGCTGCTTGCAGGATTTTCTCATTCATATTAACATTGGAAAAATTAATTACAATGCATCTAGGGGATGATTTGTTTGGATTGAGTCATGCTGTGGTTTCAAAACTCTCTACTATCTGAATTTCCATGTCTCTCACAGTACTTGGGAAGTCCTTCATCACAATGTCTTGGAGTAGAGCATTCATGTATTAGGGACCATCCTCTTCTCTTTCAGGAATCCCTATAATTTGGACGTTTGACTTTTTGGAATGATCCCTTAACTCTCTCAGGGAATATTCTATTCTTATTCTCCTTTTTCCTGCCTTTTTGGATGCTTGGGATAGTTCAAAAGTCTTGTCTTTAATTTCTGAGATCATTTCTTCTCCCTGTTCAAATCTGTTAGCGCTGGTCTCTACTGTGTTTTCCTTGAATTTCTTTTTCAATTCCTTAAGCTCTGCTATATCTTTCCTCGTTATGTCCATATCCTTAGTGACTGTCTTTGAATTCAGTTATTTCTTGAGACAACTTCTATTTTTGGTTTTCTATTTCCATTATTTTCTCCATTCCAATCATCTTCTTTGCCATCCATATTCTGAATTCTATTTCTGACATTTCAGCAATTTCTCCATGGGTGGTATTGCCTTTGAAATCCCTTGGGGGAATTGATCTGCTTTGATTTTTTATGTTGCCAGAGTTCTTCTCTGGTTCCTCCCCAGGAGTATTTTGAGCTGCTTCTTTTAAAAAAATGTGCTAATTGTACTTTTTAAATTGAATTGATAGATGATCCCTGAATAGGTTTTGAGAGGTAATCTAGTAAGGGACCCTTAGAATGCACGGTAGTAACCTGTTTATTAATTAAATTCAGTGGGGTGAGACTGGCATGGGAGGCCCTAGGAACTGCAGCTAATAAGCCCTTCTCCAATGAGCTGGAGCTTGTGGTTGTGGCTTATCCCCTACAGCCTTGTAGAGGTCACTTTCAGGGCTACGGCCAGAGATTTTAAGGGCTGACTTGATGAGATAGAACAGCCTGTCTCTGTCTTGATATCAGCCTGCCCTCTACCCAATGTTGTAATGTTAAGGTAAAATTTCAGCTAGGCAATGATACAGACACCTGCAGCTCTGACCTCACTGGGGATAGCTGGATGAGTGTAATATGTAGACAAATCTGCTGAATACATCCCTTACTATTACAACATGACCACTGCCCTGACAAAGGCAGACAAGTGGTGAATCAACATTCCCAGACTGTAGCTCCAGAGAACAAGAATCAATGGACAGCAC
This sequence comes from Arctocebus calabarensis, assembly GCA_963573935.1. Lineage (NCBI taxonomy): Eukaryota > Metazoa > Chordata > Mammalia > Primates > Lorisidae > Arctocebus > Arctocebus calabarensis. The sequence goes on from CAUYON010176087.1 coordinate 2,724, forward strand.
TACAGCACTGGCTCAGAGTTCCAGTCAAATCTGCTCGTGTAGAAAGGGCTGCGCCCACCCAGTCAAGCTCAGTGGGCCACCCAGTGGACAGCACTGGGCCAGGGATTCCAATGAAAGACAGTGTGAGCACCAACTACCCAATTGAGCTCAGAGGGCCATCCAGTGGACAGTGCCAGCCCAGAGTTCCAGTCAAATTTGCTCAGGCAGTGGGGGCACTGCCCACTCAATTGAATTCAGAGGTTGGCCTGGTGGGCAATAGCAAAAATCTGTGGACAGAGCTGCCTGAGAATTCCTGAGATACTGGAGAAGGGTCTTTTCGAGTGGTAAAGACAGACAGGAAAGTTTTCCCCTTTCCTCACCCGTGTTAGGACTGCAGCACCACTGTTTTCATGCTACAGCTTGGCATTCCATGGAATGCCTGGACCTCTCAAGTGAACTTTCCAAACACACCAGCCTCTGTAGTATGAAGTCCTTCAGGCAACTGGGGGGGGGAATCTGAGTGGTGTGCTTGGAACTCTGGGAAAATATTTGGTCACTTTTGTGCCAGGCAGGATGGGAACTAGTCTCAGCAGTGGGAGCCATTTGCACTGGGAGGACTGGGACTTAGTGTCACTCTCCCATGGGGTAAGATGAAAAGCCTTTAGTTCCCTGCTTGCTCATGGAAAAGCATGCTGTGCAGCTCCTGTTTTGGGGTGGGGAGTGTCCTGTCCTCTTGGCATTGGGCTCCATACCTAATCTTTGTTTTCTTTTTCCCTCTTTCTTGTTCCCACTACATGACTTAGCCTGGATGAAGTGCACCTCACTTTCATGTCTCTGGGCTCAGCTCCCCACTTTTGGCTTCTCTGAGTCCACTTCACCTCAATATCTCTGTCTCGGGACAGGAGCCTCTGGTAACAGCTGCTTCTAGTCAGCAGTCTTGACTTCCTATCTATGAAAATTTTTTTAATGTGCAGCTGTAATCTATTGGCTTATATTTTATTGAGTATTTTTCATCTATATTCATTAGAGAAATTTTTCTCTTTTTAGGTTGGGGCCTTTCCTGGTTTTGGCATCAGGGTGAAGTTTGCTTCATAGAACGTGTTGAAGAAGGTTCCTTCCTTCTCAATGTTTTGGAATAGGTTCTGCAGTATAGATAGGTACAAGCTCTTCTTTAAAGCTCTGATAGAATTCTGATGTGAAGCTGTCTGGTCCAGGGCGTTCTTTATTGAAAGATTTTTTATTATTTCTTCAATCTCAATGCCTGATATTGGTCTATTCAAGAGTTCTATTTCTTCCTGGTTAAGTCTAGGGAGATGGCATGATTCCAGGTATTGGTCCATTTCCTCCACATTGTCAAATTTGTGAGCATAGAATTTCTTGCAGTATTCAGAGATAATCTCTTCTATCTCTGTGCTCTGTATTGTTATTTCCCCCTTTTCATTTCTGATTCCCATTATTAGAGATTTCACTTTTCTGTTTCTGCTTAATCTGGCTGAAAGCTTATCCATTTTGTTTATCCTTTTGAAAACCATCTTCTTGTTTCATTAATTTTCTGACTGATTATTTTTTTATTCCATTTATTTCTGATTTAAATTATGGTTATTTCTTCTTTTCTGCTAAATTTGGGATTAGATTGCTCTTCCTTTTCCATTTCCTTATGATGTTTCACTAGGTTGTTTGTGTACTCACTTTCTGTTTTTCAGATGTAGTCATCTAATGCAATAAATTTCCCTCTTTGGACTGCTCTTGCAGTATCCCACAGATTTTGGTAGCTTCAAGCTTCATTGTTGTTATGTTGGAGGAATTTAACAATTTCCCCCTTTTATTTCTTCCTTGATTCAACTATCATTCAGCAAAATATTGTTTAACATCCATACTTTGTGTGGGATGAAAAATTTTTTTTGGAATTGAGGTCAACCTTTATTGCCTGTGGTCTGAGAAGATACAAGGTATAATTTTAATTCTTTCTATTTTGTTGAGGTTTGATTTGTGTCTTAGGATATGATCTATTTTGGGATATATTCCATGGATTGATGAAAGCAATGTATATTCCTTCTCTTTGGGATAGTGTGTCATGTATATGTATATTAACTTCATTAGTTCTAGGGTTACATTTAAGTCCCTTGTATTTTTGTTTAATTTCCATTTAGCAGATCTGTCCACTTCAGCCAGATGGGTGTTAAAGTCCCCAGTATTATGGTGTCATAAGATATCATATTGTTCAGACCCAGCATGGTTTGTTTCATAAATCTGAGAGCATTTAATTTGTAATCCTAGCATTCTGGGAGGCTGAGAGTGGTGGATTGCTTGAGCTAAGGTCTATGAGACCAACCTGAAGAAGAGAAAACCCCATCTCTACCTAGAATAGGAACAAAATGTAGCTGGGCTGTGTGGCTGGTGCCTATAGTCCCAGCTACTTGGGAGGCTGAGGCAATAGGATCACTCAAGTGTGAGAGAATGAGGTTGCTGTGAGCCATGATGATGCCATGGCACTTTACCCAGGATGACAGAGTGAGACTCTGTCTCAAAAAAAAAAATGTTATGTTTTCTAACTGTGGCTAGTATATTGAAATGTAATTGTTATTTTCAAAGTTTATAAATATCAATCTGCTAAATTATTAACTTCTAAGAATTTCTATGTGTATTTGCTTCAGTTTTCTGTATGAGGCATCATATAATCTATGAACAGTAACATTTTTGTTTTCTCATTTGAAATTTTTATATCTTTAGCTTCTTTTTCTTGTTTTAATGCAAATACCAGGACTTCTAGGAAATGTTGAATAGAGGCAGTGATAGTGTCATTTTATTATTGCCAATAATAAAGGGAATAATTTTACTGTTTTTCCATTAAATATATAACATTTCATCAACATTTTGGTAGTTGCATTTTATCTATTATAAAATTATCCTTCTAATCATAATTTGCTAAAGGTTTGTAGTATTAATTTGCATTGAATCTTACTAAATGTATTTTCTATGTGTACCAAAGTTATTACATTTTTACCTTTAATGTTAGTATAATACTATATACTCATTCTCAAAAGCCAATCATCTTTAACTTTAAAAGATAAATTCAGCTTTATCATTGTGTATTCAATTTTATACATTGCTGGATTCAATTATCTATTAATTTTAAGATATTTTCATCTAAATCCTGAGTGAGGAAGGCATGTGGTTTTCTTTCTCATATTTTCTTTTTCTAGTTTTGATAGCAATATTATAATAAATTTATTGAATGAGTTAAGCATTATTCTCTATTTTATTTTCTAGAAATTTCATTTAATATCAGAAAAATTTGATCCTTGATATTTTGGTAAAAAGCACCAGCAACAACATTTAGTTTTGGTGTTTTCTTTGTGAAAGGGTTCTTAATCATTGATTTAATTTTATTAATGGTTATTGAACTAATAAGGATTTATATTTCTGTTTTTATTTTAGATTGATATGCAGGTACAAATGTTTAGGATACATCATTTTTTCATTTCTAAGGTAAAGTTCCAGTTGTAGTCAAGCCCTTTACCCAGAGGGCATGCTTAACACCCTTGGATTGTACACATTTAGTGAGATCCCTCCATCACCCTCCTTTCTCCCCCATACCCCTCTCACTCCTCTTCTCTCTTCCTTGCTAGACTATACTTGTGTTTTTATTTCATGTAGGTTGTAGTTGTTTATATATTGGTTTCATGTTAGTATTGAATATATTGGATACTTTTTATCCCATTATTGTGATACTTTACAAAGGAAGAATGTGCTTCAACTTCATTCAGGTTAATGCAAAAGATGTAAAGTCTCAATCTTTTCTTATGGCTGAATAGTACTCAGTATACATAAGGCACAGTTTGTTAATCCATTCATGGGTAGATGAGTACTTGGTTTGATCCTATGTCTTGGGAATTGTGAATTGAGCTGGAATAAACATCCTATTTCAAATGTCCTTGTGGTAAAATGATTTTTTTTCCTTCTGAGTAGATAGCTAGTAATGAGATTGAGGGATCAAATAGAAGGTCAACTTTCAGTTCCTTGAGAATTCTCCATAGTTGTTTCCATAGAGGCTTTATTAGTTTTTAATCCCACCAGCAGTGCAAAAGTGTTCCTTTCTCTTCTCTTCACTTGCACCCCAGCATCTGCAGATTTGAGATTTTTGTGATGTGGGCTAATCCTACTGGAGTTCGGTTATAACTCAGAGCAGTTTTGATTTACATTCCTCTGATGATTAGGGATGGTGAAAATTTTTTCATGTGTTTGTTGGCTATTTACTTTTCATCTTTAGAGAAGTTTCTGTTCAAGTTAATGCCCACTTATAAGTGGGGTTGTTTTCTCTTATTGTTGATTAATTTGATATTCTAGTTATCAGCCCTTTGTCAGATTATAGTATGCAAATATCCTCTTCCTTTCTGAAGGCTGTTTGGTTTAGTTGTGGTATTCTTAGCAGTGCAGAAGCTTTTTAGCTTGATCATATCTCATTTGTTATTGATGTTGCTGCAATTTCCAAGAGGGTCCTATTCATAAAATCTTTTCTGAGGCCAATTTTGTCAAGAATTTTTCCCACACTTTCTTTAAGAATTTTTATAATTTCATGTCTTAATTTTAATTCTTTTTTCTTTTTTGCAGTTGTTGGCCAGGGCTCGGTTTTAACCCACCACCTCTAGCATATGGGGCCAGTGCCCTATTCTTTGGGCCACAGGCACCACCCTTAATTTTAAATTTTTTATCCAGGGAGAGTTGATTTTTGTCAATGGTGAGAGATGCAGGTCCAGTTTCAGTATTCTATGTGTGGCTAATTCTCCCAGCACCATTTATTAAATAGGGATTCTTTTCCCCAGTGCATAGTTTTGTTTGGTTTATCAAAGATCAGATAGTGATATGTGCTGGGTTCATCTCCATGTTCTTTATTCTAGTGAATAGATCTATAGCTTTATTTTTGTGCCACTGATATGTTATTTTAATCACTATAGACTTGTAGTATAACCTAAGTCTGGTAATGTGATGCCTCTTGATTTCTTTTTATTTCTTAAAACTGTATTGGCTATTTTGGGTTATTTTTTGGCTCCATGTAAATTGGAATACTTTTTTTTTAGTTCCTCAAAGTATGATATTAGCACTTTGATGGGGATTACATTAAATCTGTAGATTGATTTGGGTCATATGGACATTTCAACAATGTTGATTCTTCCTAGTAATAAGCATGGTATGTTCTTCTATTCACAATGTCTTATGCTATTCGTTTTCTCAGGATTTTGTAGTTCTATTTATAGAGATCCTTCACATTCTTTGTTAGATATATTCTCAAGTATTTCATTTTCTTTGGAGCTACCATGAAGGTATTCTGTCTTTAATTTGATTCTCAGCTTGGCTGTTATTGGCATTTATGAAAGCTCTTGATTTGTGGACATTGATTTTGTATTCTGAGACATTATTATATTTCTTGATCATTTTTAAGAACTGTGTAGTTGAATCCCTATGTTTTTCCATGTGTAACATCATGTCATCCACAACAAGAGAGATTTTGACCTCCTCTGTCCTCATTTGACTACCCTTGATCTCCTTCTCTGATTGTATTGGCTAGGACTTCCAGCACTGTGTTGAATACCAGTGGCGATAGTGAGCATCCTCGTCTGGTTTAAGTTCTAAGTGGAAATGCTTTCAGGTCTACTGCATTCAATATGATATTGGCTGTGGGTTTATTGTAGATGGCCTCTTTTAGTTTAAAAGGATGATGGAGGTTTGTCAAATGTATTTTCTGCATCAATTGAGAGAATCATATGGTCTTTATTTTGGTTTTATTTATGTGTGAATTACACATATGGATTTATGTATGTTTAACCAGCCTTACATACCTGGGATAAAACTCACTATATCCTGTTTACTAGAATCTTAATAAATACTTTTGCATCAGTAATCAATGATATTGACCTACAGTTTTCATTTTTGGTTAGATTATTTCCTGGCTTGGGTATAAGGATGATATTTGCTTCATAGAATGTGTTGGTGAAGACTCTTCCCTTCTCCATTTTTTGAATAAGTTCTTCTTTGAAGGTTTGATAGAATTCTGATGTGAAACCATCTGATTCAGGGCTTTTCTTTTTTGGAAGATTTTGTATTGTTGATGTAAATTTACTGCTTAGTATATAGGTCTATTCAAAATTTCTAATTCTTTCTGTTTGAGTTTAGGAAGGTCATGTGTTTCCAGGTATTGGTCCATTACTCCCCTTTTTCAGATTTTTGAGCGTAGAGGTTTTTTTTTTTTTTTTTAGTAGCAATCATTTAAAGATCTTTTATATTTCAGTGGTATCTGTTATTTCCCCTTTTTCATGTTTGATTGAGGTTATTAGAGATCATATTCTTCTGTTTTGTCTATTCTGGCTAAGGATTTATTGATTTTATTAATACTTTCAATTGAACCAACTTTAAGTTTCACTGATCTTTCAAATTGATCCTTTGTTCTTGATTTTATTTAATTCTGCTCAAATTTTGGTTATTTATTTTTTCCTTCTAGGTTTGGGGTTGGATTGTTCTTCCTTTTCCAGTTGCTTGAAAGGCTCATTAGGTTGTTGACTTACTTTCTGTTTTCTGGATGAAGGCATCTGATACTACAAATTTCCTCACACAGGTTTTAATAGCTTGTGGCTTCACTGTAATTTTGTTCAAGAGGTCTAATGCTTTCCTTAGTCTTGTCCTTATCCCAACTGTCTTTCAGCATAGGGTTATTTAGTTTCCATGACTATATATGTGTGTGTGTGTGTGTGTGTGTGTGTGTATGAAGATTTCTGTTTGTGTTGAGTTTAACTTTTACCCTATGATGATCTGAGAAGATACAAGGGATAAACTATATTCTTTTAAATTTGTTGAGGTTATATTTGTGCCCTGAAATATGATCCATTTTGCAAGATAACCCATTATTTTATGAGAAGAATGTGTACTCTGTACTTTTAGTATGAAATGTTCTGTATATGTCTGTTAAATCCATCTTTTCTGGGGTCATGTTTAAGTCTATTACTTCTTTGCTTAGTTTCTGCTTGGAGGAGCTTTCCAGTACTGTCAGGGGTGTTGGAGCTGAAAGATACTATATTATTCAGATCATTTCGGTTCATTGTATGTAACTAGGAGCATTTAGATTGAATTCATAAATGTTAATGATTAAAATCTCTTCACGTTGTATGTTACACTTGACCAGTATGTATTGTCCATCTTTGTCTGTCTTTATTTTGGTGAGTTTAAATTTAATTATATCTGAAAAAAAAGATTGCAATCCCTAGTTTTTCCTGATTTCCATTTGCCTACATTATTGTTTTCCACATCGTCACCCTGAGTCTTGTTTTATCCTTAGACTCTACTTCATGAAGTAACAAAGAAAAACATTTTATGGTTGGGGGTCACCACAACATGAGGAACTGTATTTTTTTTATTTTTTATTTTTATTAAATCATCATTGTGTACATTGGTGCAATCATGGGGCACAATGTGCTGACATTATATACAATCTGAAATATTTTCATTGAACTATTTAACATAGCCTTCATGGGGAACTGTATTAAAGGGTTGTGGCATTAGGAAGGTTGAGAACCACTGCCTTAGAGGGTTTGTGTGTTTCTTGGAGACAGCAGATACCAGGTTTGAGATTTTGTTTGCAGTCAGCTAGCCTGTGCCTCTTTAGTGGGGAATTCCAGACATTCACATTTATTGAGAGAATTGATAGGTATGGTGAAGTTTTGTTCATCTTGTTGGTGGCAATCCAATGCTTAGGTTTATCTCTTCCATCGTTGTGCAAGCTAAGCTTTTTTCTTTAATTTCTGGGTGTGTTTACTTTAGTGATGGACCATCATGCTGGTCAGTACGAGGAATGGGTTTGTGTACTTCCTGTATAGCTGGGTTGGGCACATTTCCTCAACATTTGCATGCCAATAAAATATTTGATTTCTCCATCACAAATGAAATTCAGTTTTGAAGGATACAATTTCTTGGGATGAAAATTGTTTTGTCTAATAAGGTTAAAGTCCAATGACCACCCCCTTCAGCTGAAAAGTTTCAGCTGAAAGATCTGCTGTCATCTTGATACTTTTTTACCTTTGTAGGTAAGACTTTTCTTATGCCTTATTCATTGAAGGAGTTTCTTTTTCATACTGACTGGCTAAGTTAATTTAATGTTCCTAGGAGATACTTTGTTTAGATTGAGCAATGCTGTGGTTCTGAAACTATCCACTTTCTGAATTTCTATGTCTCTCACAATGCTTGTGAAATTTTTCAGCATAATGTCTTGAAGTATAGCTTCAGTGCTTTTAGGGTCATCCTCTTCTCCTTTAGTCATCCTTATAATTGAGATGTATGATCTTTTAGAACAATCCTATAACTGTCTCAGGGAATATATATATTTTTTATCTGTCTCTTTGACTGATTGGGTTAGTACCATAGTCTCGTCTTCAATTTCTGAAATTTTTTCTTCTCATTGTTCTAAGCTTTTACTGAGGCTCTCTTTTCAAATTCCTCTTTCAATCCCTTACATAAGCTTTGTTATATTTTTAATTACGTCCAGATCCTGGGTGACTTTGCCTTTAATTTCACTAATTTCTTGGGACAATTTTTGGATTTTTTTTATTTTCTTTTTCCATCTTCTTTTCAGTCCTATCCATCTTATTTGCCACCCATATTCTCAATTCTATTTCTGTCATTTCAGCAATGTCTCTATTATCTGCTTTATCTTCCTGGTGTAGTCTCTTGGGGCAGATAATTTGCTCTGATTTTGCATTTTGCTAGGATTCCTCTGCTGTTTCCTCCCCATGTGTATTTTCAATGTAGTTTTTATATTAATTATAGATTTTTTTAGCTGAAATGTTTGTTTGTCCCTAAATAGTTCTTGTGAGATAATCTAATTGGGGACTCTTAGCACCACAGAGACCTGTTTGGAAGCTAAAACTAAAACTAGTAGATTGAAGTTAGTTCCAGAGGACCTAGGGTATGTGTCTTACCTTCCCTTCACTTCTGACTGTGGAAGTGAGTTAGAGTATTTATCTGTGGCCTTTCCCACACACAGCCTTCTGAAGCTCCCTTTGGGGGCTGCAGCATGAGATTGATTCTCTGAGGGACAGCATAGCTTTCTCTAAGTTGGGTGTGGTAGTACTTAGGGGCAGACCACTAGGTGCGTCTAGCCAGGGGTTGGAGGTTAACTCTTGGTTAGCCCACCAATCTGTTTCTGTCGAAGTATTAGCCCACACTCAACCAAGTTTCAAGGAGCATCCTAATTTTCCAAAGTCCTTGCTGTAAAAGCTTAAACCACTGTGGCTCTCCTTTTCTCCCACAACTAGGGGTAGAGAATCCTCAGGTCACCCAACTGCCCCATTGCAACACAAAGGAACAAACAAACTCCCCCCACACAAATTCAAAGTGTGAGTTTTTTCTCTGGAATCCTGGGAGCAATGGACTGAATAAACTATGATCCTCACTGGCAGCTGGGGGACAGAAACCATGGCCTGGGTCTGCTTCCCTGACATTCCTAGGGCAAGTTCTCCTCAAGCTAGGCCTGTCTCCCTCCAAGGTGAGGGGCGGGGTTCTAGGCTGAACCACTAGTAGAGCCCCTCCATGCACAGATGAAGGGCAGAGCCACTCCAAAGGGCAGAGACAAGATCCCTCCTAAAATAAGGGACAGCAAGGAAGAATCTTCCCCTGCCAAAGTTAGCACAGGAAAGCCACAATTTCCTCTCTTGGTAGGGGGAGCGGAGCACACTCAGTTCACCAGAACACAATGCAGAGGAACCTCAGAGATACACAACCCGCACCATCTAAGCCCCACCTCCAGACAAGTTAGGAGGGCAGCACCTGCCTCCCTTTCACTGTCGCCAAAGATACAGGTAAAGGTTGCAGTGAGGAAGAAAATGGCTTCTATGATCCTTGGTTTCCTGATAGGTCTGGTTGGAATTCCTCTCCCTTTCTGGTGCCTGGGGGTGTGACAGACCCACTAGACTGCATGGATCAGCTGGGTTGGCACTCCAAGTGCCAGAGAGCTAGGAGGCTGGTTTCTACAGTGGAAAGTCTGTGGAATGACCAAAGTGAGGGGAAGCTGCGATGTGCTGGGGGAACAAGGCAGCAAACACAAAGTTTGTTCACTTTTATGTCAGGTGGGAAGGGAACCCATGAGGTAGAAATTTCTAGGTGCAGGAAAACTGGGGTTTCATGTCTTTTTTCCATGGGGTGAGAAATCCCTGTTTGTTGGTCTGTGCAGGGAGCTGTGGAAAGCTCCCAGGAGGGGGAGGGGCCCCCTTACCCTACTGTTCCGTACCAGGCTCCTTTAGTCCCTTTGCTCCATAGTTCTCTGTTCTCTCCCTTCCTCTTTCACATCTTCGTCTTCATGGGGATACTGAGTACCTTGCTTTCTTCTTGCATTCCACCCCTCAACTTCAACTGTTCCGATTTCCCTTCAGTCTAATTTTTCTCCTTCTGGACTGGAGCCTCTAGCAAAAGTTGTCTCTAGTCAGGCATCTGGCCGGGGTGGAGATTGTGTATTTCTAATAAGTTTTCATAATTTATATGTGATTAGAAATTTGTCTATTTTCCTAAGTTTTCAGTTTTTATAAAAATTTATTCATAGTATTCTTATACTTTAATTTATGATGTACATGTAATGATGATCCACTTTTTATTTCTACAGTTACAGCTTCTTTTAACGATTAATTTTACTAAAAATTTACCAATTTTGTTAATGTTTCCAGAGAGAGAATCTTTGGCTTTGTACATCCTCTCCTGTTGTCTCTTTGTTTTATTTTTTTTTTTGTTTCACTAATTGTTCTTATTATTCCCTTCTATTTTTAAAAATCACTTTATTGAACTATGATTGAAATATAAAAAGTTATATCTCTTTCCTTTTCTTAGTGTTTTGTTACTTATCTAAAAATTTATTAATTGGATGCTTAGTATATTAATCTTGAAATGATTTAATTTTTAATCAAAACTCAGGGCAACATCTTCTAAGTATCAATTTATGAACATATAACAAGTTTGTAGGTGAAGTACTTATTGTTATTTAGTTCTAAGTATTTTATGACTTCCACTGTTGTTTCTGCTTTAGTCCATTACATAGCATTCTGCTTTTATATTTCCAAATGTAAGGAAATTTAAAAATTTGTCTTTTTATCATTGATGTCTAACTTAATTATGCTTTTGTCAGATACCAATTCTCTGAAAAATTGACTGCTTTTAACTTTTTATATAATCATTTTTGTAAAAGTTCCATGAACATGTGAGAATAATTGGTATTTTCTAATGGGTGTAGAATTCATTTTACATCCATTAGAGTTTGATAATTTCATTTTAGAAATCATTAATGATTAATTTTTGTCTAAATGGCCTGCCAATAATCAAGGAAATTTGTTTTGAAATATCACCAGTAAAATACAAGGATTATTAATTTCTCCTGTAGATCTATACATTTTTGCTTTATGGATTTTAAAGCTAATCTGTTTTTATCAAATCTCAGCATTGTTTATTGCACTGGTAAAATAATAATTTTTTATTTTTTTTAGGAACCTTTACTTTCTCTATTGATAATTTTTGTCTTAAAGTTTGTTTTTTTAAATGGCAACATAGATATATATGTTCTCTTTTGGTTAGCATTTGTCTGGTACATATCTTTTTACCATTACCATTTTACCTTCAACCCCATAGTTGCATGCTTTAGGTGTGTGATTTGTAATAATGTATATTTGGGTTTTACTGTTTCCTTTGTATTCATGTGAAAATCTCTACATTTTAGCTGATAATTTTGGTCCATTTAATGTTGTTTGTGATTATTCATATATTTGGACTTGTTTATTCAATCTCAAGTTTTAAATTTCAATTTGTTTTGCTTTTCACATTTTCTTTTACTACTGTTATGTGTGTGTATGTGTTTATTGAGTATTTCTATGTAACTTTGTCCATTTGTGTTGCTATATGTGGTTGGGTAATTTTAAAAGGAAAAGATTTATTTGGGATAGTTTTGCAGGCTATACAAGAAGTATGGCGCCAGTATCCGTTTCTAGCGAGGGCTTCAGGCTGCTTCTACTCATGGCAGATGGCAAAGGGAAACCAGTGCATTTGAAGATCACATGGTGATGCAGGAAGAGAGAGAGAGACAGAGAGACAGAGAGACAGAGAGAGAGAGAGAGAGTCTCTGCTCTTTTTACAACCAGTTCCTCATGGGGAGTAATAGAGCAAGAACTCAGTCAGTCCTCTTCCCCTGAAAGGCATTGAGCTATTCATTAGGGATCTACCCACACGACGCAACATCACCAATTACACCCCACCTTCAATGTTGAGGATCAATTTTCAACATGAGATTTGGAAGGGCATAGCATTGTGTATTCATTTTTTGCCTTATTTCATTTTTATTATTTTAATTTGTTTGAAAATTATAAGGCTAGTCTCATCAATATACTAGTTACCTTGAAATTTTCCCATGCTTGTTTACATGATCAAAATCTGATATTAAAATCTTAATTCTTTTCCTAAACAACATGCTTTAACTTTGATGAGCTATTCTCCAACTTACTATTATTAACCAGTATTTTACATATTTCTTTTCATAATCATGCAAAGTATTATTACTTATTATCACTTATAAAGACAATGCTTTCTCATACAGTGAGCATTTTATTTGCTGAACATTACTTCCTGCATACCAGATATTCCTTCTAGAATAATTCTCCTTGTAATATATCTGTTAAAAACTTCTTTGGGTCCTCTTAGTGGTGAAGATTTGTAGTTTTTTGTTTATCTGTAAATAACCTATTTTTTACTTTTATATTTAAAAAAAATAAGTACTGACTATGTAACTGGAAATTGAGAATTATGTTCTCCCAACATCTGATGTCCTATTCCTTTTATTATATCTATTGTAAAATCTGCTGTTAGTCCAACTATTCTCAACGGCAGCAAATGTTGGATAAGATACTAATTGCAATATCTTCAACTGTTAAATATTTATATCCAATGTTTGCTGCTTTTGCTTACTCTTATTGGTCCTCAATCAAAGTTAATGGTATTTGATTGTGAACTCATTTTGTCATCTTATTTTGTGAGAATTGTTTGCTCCAAAGATTTATCATCATATTTACTCCTGCTACCATTAATAGCCACAGAATACTACAGTCCAAGAGCTATGTCAGCTCCCAGGTGAGGTTCTCAACTCAATGACTGAGCCCTGGGCTTATATTTCCTACCATGCCATTAGCTTAAAGCTCAGAATTCTAACAGCAGTAGTAGTAGTCTTCTGCCCTCCTAGGCTTCCAACTACTTACATTACAGAGCCTAGTTTTTCTTTGGGGAGAAAGTGGCCCTTGGACAGGTGGAAGGAGGGTAGTTGGTGGGACCTCACCTACTGTGCATATTGCAAGGGTACATGTCAAATATATAAATACTAGAGTATAAATGTCTAAATAAAACAAATAAGTGAGGTGAATACTATGTTAACCAGTGTGATGTAAACATTCCAAATTATATATAAAATCAGCACATTGTATCCCATAAATGCAGTAATGTACACGATTATGATCTAATAAAAAAAGAAAGAAATCTGCCTTAAAAATTGTGAGACTGATCATGCCTCAAAGCATTTTCCAGGGCATAATTTTTATAAATCTGAAGAATGACTCCCTTAGAGCACCTAGTTAGCAATAATGAAGGAGTAAGAAGACATTTATTTTCTGTTAACTTGCTTCATGTTTTGGGCTTGCCAAAGATTTGTTGAGATCTTCATATAAAAACAGAAAAAAAGTATAACTATGTGCATTAAAAATAACATACCTATTTAAAAAAAAGACAAAAACAAAAAAATAATAAATCAAAAAACATAAAAGGAAAAAAATAATAACATACCTATATTACAAAAAAGTAACCTTTAAAAAATATAAATAAGGATACATTAATTGCTGTGATTATATCAAACAGTGGATTCTCACAGAAGTGTAGATAAAGCACAAAAGTAAAAACACAGAAGCAATCTGTGTGGTGGGGAAGAGGCTTTCTTTACTCATTATTCACAATGTTAATATGATTGTTTATGACACCAGATGGTGTCACTCAGTGAGTCATTTTCAAAATGTTCATCTTGAGTTTAGAAGGATAAGATTGCACTGAGATATTGACACAATCTCACTGGCTTTCTTTGGAACAGAGAGGAAAGGGGAAGAGGGCCCGGGCCTAGGGCGGAGACTATGAGCAGCACAGTGGCCAGAACAAACTCTAGTGGATCATGCAGGGAAGCAAATTGCCACCTAGGACAAACGTGCTTAGCAGTCAAGCAGGCTATGAGATCTGCCCATAGCCAAGGAGCTGAGAATCAGTGTAGGTGGAACTACAGGTGTCTTCCTTTCCCTGTGGCAGCAGGCGAGCTGGGAAAGGTTTGTGGCTCCGCAGATCCAAACTGTGAGGTTTCATGGGGGCCGGGGAAGCGGAACCTCTCCAGGAGTACAACAGCCTAAAATGTCTGTAGCAGTGTGGTGAAGTGAACTCTGGCCATTAGCAAAGTGGGTGGGCTCTGATGGAACTGTTGCCTTTCTTATCTGCAAAGTGTCTTCTTCCTGCTACTAGCATGCAGTGACAGTGACTCAGCATTGCTAATTACCTCTGCCCTGGATGACCCTGGATCTCTAGGGGTGAGGACTCAGGCACCAGACTCCCACCCCGTCCAACCCCCAGGTCAGAGAAGAT
>CAUYON010176088.1:0-24429 GCA_963573935.1 Arctocebus calabarensis
AAGCTGATCTGTATATCCATGTGACATACATCAAAAAGTGGGATATATGTGCTGGCAATGCCATCTTAAAAGCCCTTGGGGGGCATATGACTACCCTGAGTGGTGAAGAAATCAGCTACACCGGTTCAGATGGCATTGAAGGGGGTCTCCTGGCTAGCATCAGAATGAACCACCAGGCTTTGGTCAGAAAACTCCCAGATCTAGAAAAGACAGGTCATAAGTAGGCATACCTGATTACAGGATGCCATTCTTCAAGAGCTGAAATGGTTAGGCTGAAGTGCTGGAAGCTTCAAAGGGTTGGTGGAGACTGCCTAGTTAACACCATCCCAAACTTTTTAAAGTATTTATGAAGCATCAGAGACTTACTTTCCCTATAATAGGATGCAAGATCTGGGAAAAAGGGTTGCTTCATGTCTTGAGTATTGTCTTTATTTTTGAGACTATTTTCGTACAGTTGTCATACACAAGGCGCATATATATTTGTGAATTAAAATCTGAAGCCACATCTACACTGTTATGAGTCACCATTTTCACACAACATCATGAATCTTCACTATTTGTTAATGGTTTCATGTAGAATTGGACTGAAGGAAAGATTTTGTGTAAATATTTAATATAACTTCATAGTTATATCTCTTTGAAAATTAAGTAATTGGGGATTTTTGCCTTTAATTTGGATAGAAAGCACAAGAAGTCACCCATTTATTAATGTGCAACACATATTGTATTTATGTTACTGAATAGTCTATGGATTAAAATAGAAAAGGCTTAAATTGATGTTTTCTTTGAAAATTTAATACAGGTTCACCAGCTAGTAGAAAACATAAACATATGGTGAGTTTTCATTGTAATCATAATTTCTGCGTGTGTGTGTATATGTATGTGTATTTTGTTTCTATAAAGTGTATGTGTACCCATGAATTCAACATTGCTACCATCTTGATGTTGATTTTAATTTTCCCTATGGAAGAAGCATGGTTCTATCCTTTCTCTTCTGACCAATATTTTAGTCTTTAACTTGTAAAGTTTGGTTTAAGGTTTTGGGTTAGCACCATATATGATTCTGGTACTTTTCTTTTTAGGGATAAATTATACAAAGCACTCAAAGAATATAAATGATTCTTACTATAATTGAAAGTAACTTGACATTACATGAATTGAGCAAGCTTTTATTATTTTCAAAAACTTTGTTTTAATAATTTTTTTTTAATGTGCCAGGTTTGTATATAGATGTTTTTCTCATTATCAGGAATGAGTCTGATTGCTTTTGCCATGGTTGTTTTTACTATTAATAAATGTATCTAACCTTACCAAACTATTAAAGTAGTAACTTTTGAGATACTCTATAATTTTCCTTCAGATTAAAATAATGAAGGTTAAAGTTACTCTTTTATGAAATTTTTTTCTATTTGGTCTGCAGAATCTAGTTGGAAAAAAAGACTGTGACATATTCATTGTGTCATCAAACTAGAGCCTTGTTTTGTGAACTATCTTTTTTTAGGATGTGTGGTTTCTCTCAGTGCAATATTTGTAAACTTCATATAAACAATCACATTTTTTCATGTGACTTCAATGCCCTTGTATTCCATAGCACACTAAAGAGATTTCTCATGATCTTCCTCTCTCTTTCTCTCTCCCTCTCCCCACTCCATCTCCATTCATTTTCCTGTCTTAGAGGTAAAATTCACCAAAGAATGTGCATTCTAGGCTGGTAGAATGTGCATACTTTAGGTTTGTATGTTATATTGTCCAAAGCCTTTTAATTCATCATTAGTAAACTGAATTTAGTTATGATATGGAAGTTTTCACTTGATCTGTAGCAACTGGTCAGAAACTTGGTAAAGTAGTGGGCCTCATTAGATAGGCCTTTTGTTCAGTGAAAATGTATTCAGAGTTTTGGTAGTTGGAACACTTGATATTTAAATAGGCCTTGAGAATTTTGAAAATAGTATGAGAAACCTCATCTTTTTTACTTTGCAGTAAGTTGAGGAAATCTCTTATTCCCCAGGAGAGATGGCAAAGACATATGCTGTTGCCAGAGTCCTGTGGAATAAGCATTTGTTTTAACTATAGTATGTCAGAGTTAGAGAAATGGAATGAGAAAATAGAAAATGGAATTTAATTGAATTGTTTCAGTATTATATGGAAATTTTATGTTTTGTGGAAACAAAACCAGTTCATTTCTTTAATCAGTTTTTGAATCTGTTTTAATTTTATTAACTGCATATACATAGGGACTTTGTGAAGGATATGTATTGTGTGCAAAAATTAAGATAGTGGCTAAAAGTTAACTACATTATTTTTCTAATTTGTTAGGTCACAGTCTAGTGATTATTTTTAAGTGTTTTTATAGAAAGTTCATTTTATAAATTTTGTTTCTAAACGCCAATATACATTGCAGAACTAGTGTAAGTACAAGGAACAGTATTTATATGAGACATTTATTGTGCCAGAACATATCAGTAAAACACCTCCATGCATAAGGCGTGTAATATCTTCCAGAATTACAAAAAATTATTTCTAAAAAGTACCAAAATAAGTACAGTTTACTTTTAGTGACCTTACCTCCCCAGCTCCTAGCCTTCTCTTTTCTTCTTTGCCCTTTTTTAAAGGATAGTTCCCCTTAAAATTGAGTTTGATCATCGTGTTTAGTAGAAGTAGTGACATCTACAATCTTAGTATTCCTCAGCTGCCCCCCATACCCTCTGCCCGGTGACCCTCTCTCCTGCCCAGTAGCATTCTCCTTCTGTCTCTACTTCTCTTCCCTAGCCAGTATGTTTCCCCCAGATTCTTTTATATACACATACTTCTCTAGATTGGCTGCAGAAACCCATCTCTCAAGAATGTAAATGTAGAAAATACAAGAGAGCTGGGTAGATACGCCTGCTAGAGCACATGTGCTTTTCCCGGATTCCTGCTTGTATCCACCATTGTAGTTGAATGTACAAGGGGCCTTCGAGACAGTCATATATGTCTTTGGTATGTGATTGTCTCCTTACCCCAATTTTAGTGTTCCTTAATTTTTAAATCAATAATATTCAGAAACTTGTTCATGACTATAATGAAGTAACAGAAACATTTTGCTCTATTTGTTTAAGTAACAATTGTGCAAATTCTTTGTTGGTGCTCCCTTTGGGTGTTTTGTAAGTTGTGTCAGAAGAGGTGGGGCAGGGCAGTGGCTCAGAAAAGTGTGGGAAAGAAGACCCAGGGAAGCTGAGTAAGAGGGAGATGCAAAGCACACATCTGCCCCTGACTTCAGGACCAAGAACTCTGCTCTTGTCTCTAATGTTGAACTACTCAAAAAGTTGGATTTCACTCAGGCTTTGAAGGTGACAGCTACCTCTGAAAGCCCGAGCATAAGTAAAGAAAGGTGTTGTGCCACTCAGAAAAGAAAAAAATATCCAGCCCTCCTCTCCTGGATCACACCTTGAAGATGGCCTTCTGGAGACAGTGTGACAGGTTACAACAGGAACTGTTGGGATTATTATTCTAGCTGCAACTACCTATCTTGGCTATGTGTTGACTCGTTCTAGATAGAAACACTGATTTTTCATTTTAGCTCTTTGTTGAATTCAGATGTATTTAATTATATGTCTACAAAAAGTCTGTCTTTAACTGTTATGTAAAATAAACCTAATCCGTGGTTTCATTTTTATCATTAAAAAAGTTGTGCCTTAACAAAGGGCATTGTATGTTAATAAGGGAAAACAAAACCTTTTTTTAGTAGGTGGGGAAAATAGGAACTTTTGCCATTAAAGTTTAAGTTCTTTTAATGTTTTTAATATTAGAGATAGGGGAAATTCATTAAAATTAAATAAAATTGATATAAATTATTTTTTCATAACAGCATTTACAACTAAAGTATGTTTTTATAAGAACTGGCATCTTTGATGTATATAGGTCTGAAATGATACTTCATCTTCTGATTTTCAATTTTAATTAATAATATTAGACCAGGATAGATCACACTTTTACCAATCTTTTAAATAAATCGTTTCAGTATGCTATTCTGTTTTCCTAGTTCCCTAGAGTCATATTGGTCTAAAAAGAACCTATTTATTCATGATAGCATATCAATAATTTGTTAATGTTAAAAAATACTGTACATTTTATGACACTATAAAGCAGAACAGTTCCTCAGGGGAGGAGGATTCTAATTCTGATTAGTAGTTGGTGAGAGGGCAAGAAGGATTGAACTCTGTACTTCAGAAGGAGGTCTTGGTTCTACGAGGTGCTGGTTATGTAAGTTCTTTATTTCATTAAAGCTTGGCAGGTATATGCATTCCAGTTTACCGTTTGCAAAGCTTTATCTATTTATTTTTAATGTTTAAAATAGGGTGGTTAATTAATTTTGTGGGAAAATGAGATTTATAAGTAATTTTCATTTGAGATAGTATAAGCCAAACTTTCAGAAGTAAAGGATGGTGAATAATATTAAGACAACTGTTATATATTGTGTTGTAAGTATTCCCTAAATAGTATTATAATTAACATAATTTGTGTAAATTGAAAAAGGAGCATCTGTGATGTTTGTTTAGTAGTATGTTCCATTAAAATTTATTTTGAGGTGTATGTTATACACATAGTAAATTTTTATTCAGGAAAAACTCTCTGATCCTATATATTTTTTTTAAATAGGAGATGTAGCATCTGAGTTATCATTAGATCAATTAGCCTACAGAAGGGTTTCTATTTCATCTCTCTCCTAAATTAATCTCTTTAGTCCTCTTCTTCACTCACGTGTTATGAGGGAACATTTATGGACGATTATTTTCCCTGAGCCCTGTTGCCTACTATTGGCCGGAGCCAAAAGTGGCTTTTTCAGTCCCACAGGAGATAACCATGTTCTGCCATGAACCACGGCACTGCCAGGGTTTTTTCTAGTTTGACGTGAACTTCACCAATTAGATGTGTTTGCTCAAGGGGTTGCATTTGTACTGGAGCTAGGAAGTCGAGTGTCCTCTCTATGTCCCCGCCTCTTCAGTCATTATTTCTTGTCATTTTCACTTTGTTAATCCCTTTTTTATACTGGGCTAACAATGATGAGAGAAATTAAAATAAAAATACTTGCCCTTTGCATATTCCCTCCCCTTTCAGATATTTGAAGCCGTGGAGGAACTAGAGTGTTTGCGGTTGCCAACACGTGCCTATACACCATTTTCTTGACTCACATGTTAGATACAACCTCATCCCCTGCCACCACATTCAAGGGGGGCCTGATTTCAACTCTGCTAGGAAGTGAGCTTTCCTCCATGTTTTTAGAGCAGATTTTTTTTGCCCCTCACAGCACCATTTTATGTGCTGTTACTAGATTATAAACCTCTTAGGGATTACATCTTCATAATTTTTGTGTTTTCCCATAACCCTGCCACCAAGCCCAATCTCTTGCACAAGTTTTTGATTGGTGTGTGTTAAACTAGATTGAATAAAGGATTGTGACTATCGTTCATCCCTCACTTTTATAAACTGGTTGTTTTATGTCCTTTGCAAATCTTTATGATTAGTTAGTACCCCAGACACTAAATTGTTTTTAAAAGTTGATGCATCTCCAGATACTACTCTAGGGCAATTCACCATAGAAAATGTGGCTGCTTCCAATGAGATAATTACATCAAACTCTGCTCCTGGATATACTTAGTCAAAGAAACTTTGAATTCTCTGAATAAATTGGTCGTGTCTGACAGAGATGGTAGACATTTTTTCTCTTTATATTATGGTAAAACAATTTTGCCATTTTAACCATTTTAAGTGTACAATTCAGTGGCATTGAGTCCATCTATAATGTGCAACTTCACCACTCTCCATTTCCAGAACCTATTCATTTCCAAACTGAAACTGGGCTAGAAGTGGTCTGTGCCATTGAACGGTAACTACCCATCCTCTGTGCCCTTACCAGCCCCTGGTAACCCTATTCTGCTTTTTGTCTGTGGAGTCACCTGCTTTTGACAACTTCTTTCTCACCATGTATGGAGAAGGCATCTGTCTGGGAATGGTTGTGCATGACAAACAGAACAAAACTATAACTTGAATCCATTATGAGATAATTTTAGTGTAAGATGGAGCATAGAAAAAGGAGAGCAAAAGAAAAGACTTTTCTCAAGTCTTACAGGTGATGAACAGATGTCATCCAGCCTCTTTAAGATTTTTATTACCCACAATGTTATCTGAATCCAGCTATACTTCTGAAGTAAAAATTGGCATCTGTCAAAAGCACGGTTTTTCTTGAGAAAGCATTTGTCAGCTTGTAAAGATGGTGTGATGGGGACACTGGACTAGCTCCCAGATCTGGCCAGCCCCGTCAGAGCCCTGAATGTCCGGATGGCCGGTGCTCTGAGTCGGCTCCCTCTCCTTCCCTGTCCGTGCGAGCACACTTCAGGCTGCAGTTACACAGAGAGGCAGAAATACGCACGTGAATAGTGTAAGAAGCACATGCCTCTGGTTGCGTCTGAAATCCGATTTTGGCTTGCTTCGGAGTCCTTTGGAATCTTGGGTTCATATTAAAATATACTCCAGTAGTCTAAGTGCACAGTTGAGGAAAGGGCAGCTGGAGTGGGTGTGCTTTGTTTATCTAGCTCCCTTCACTTAACTTTTCCTTCTCTAACCACTGGTGACATAGGGGAGATTTAAATCCCTAGCCCTCGCTGTTAAGTCCATTCCATCTACCAAGGAAATACCAGATATTTCCATGGTTGCTGGTGAGTTTGTTCACAGTATGTTTGAAGTTCATGGAATGCTGCTACAGATCACCTCTGTGGCTCTCCTTTGTGATTCTGTTGCCATGCCTGTCACATATCCTGACATGAAAAAAAAATCTGTTTCTTAAAAGCCTACTTAATAAGGTAGCATCATTTGCTGTGGCCCTGTGCCCCTGCACAGGTGTAAGGAGAGTCCCGCCTCTTGCTCAGGATCAGCTTTAGTAGAGGATTCTGCAGAAGCCAGGAAGGTAAGCTGGTAAAGGGCAAAGTGGGTTCCCTGTCTGGCTTCAATCACCCTGGAAACTGTCTTGATCCCTTTTACTTTAGTGATTTCTTCTGGTTTTCTTCTTATCTCAGTTTCTTTGCTGGCTCATCTGATACTTCCCATCCCTGCATTGTCCGTGTTTCTAGAGGCTCCATTCTTGGGCTGCTATTCATCATATTCAGCATATTCTCCTAAGGCAATTTTCAACTATCACCAATGTGCCAGTGACCCCAAGTTCGCATCTCCCTGCTTTAAATTTTTCCTACATCTTAGACCTGTATTTCAAAACAAACCTTTGACTATATTGCATGATCCTCAAATTCAGCATGTTCAAATCTAAAATAATTATATTTCAATATCTAACTTCCAGTAATCCCCTTAGCTAAAGACATTAGTGTCCAAAAGTCTCCCAAATTAGAAAACTTAGAGATTCCTTTATCCACTTCTTCTAGTTGCCTACCCGTTTGCACTCTCTGAACTTGTTAACTCTACTAATGTCCTATGACTCTTTTCCATTTTCACTGAACAATTTTAGACTCTGCCACTAAATTAGTTTAAGAGATTTTAAAATTTATTGTGGGGGAAGTGCTGTAGGTAAGTAAGTTTTCTTCCTAATTACAAACAATGCATGATCCAAAAGAAAAGGAGTAAAGTACAAATAAGCACAAAAGATGAAAAACCACCTTAATCCCACCACTTAAAGATAACCATGACCCACACTTTATGAGGGGGCTTTTTTCCTGTATTTTCATCTATATGCTGCTTTCACCAATAATGGAAATAAATTTTTCTCTGCTTGTCCACGTAAGCAACATAACTTGGACATTTTCATGTCAACAGGTAGGCTTTACAGCATATGTTTTGATGGTTAATTACAGATCAGCCAAAATTGTAGAATCTCCTGTGTGTAACTTTTCTTTTACTGCTTTAAGATTGTTTATCATGGAATTTTATCGGTTCATGTGGTTTTATATAGTGTTCTTTCTGCTTTTTGAGGTTTGTTGGCCTTGGATTAGTGGTTGGGATACTTTTGAATAAATATTTACAAAGCATGCTCATTATATCTCCAATATGCAGTCCTCCTGTCTTCTCTTCTAATATTTCAGTTACTTTCAAGTTAGGAAGCTTAAAGTTGCCCCATAGGCCATTGAAATTCTGCTCATTTTTTTTTAAGTCTCTTTCTGCTTAAACTTAGATAATTTTTATTGTCATGTCTTCCAATTTATTTCTTTTCCCCTGTACTACTACTGCAGTATCTAATCTATTAATTCTATCCAGGGACTTCTTTATTCTGATACTGTGACTTTCAGCTTTAAAGTTTCCTGTTAATTTTTTAGACTTTCTATTTGCCTTCTGATTTTATTCATGTTTTACTTTAAATTCTTGAACATATTTCTAATATGTTTTAAAGTCTTGTCTGATTATCCATTAACGCTGTCATTTTGATATCTTTTCTACTGGTTTATATTTTCTTCTAATAATCTACAATATTTTCCTGACTGTGTAATACCTTTTGATTTCAAAAATTGACCATCTTAGCAATAAAATATTATTTCAACAAAATTTTAAGTCAATTTTAAAAAGACACATCTTTTAGAGGACATAATATTTACTCTAACTTTGTTTTGTTTTGTTCTGTTGAGACAGGGTCTTGCTCTGTCACCCACACTAAAGTGCAGTGGTATCATCCTTTGGTCTCAAGGGATGCTTTTGTCTCATCCTGAGTAGCTGGGACTACAAACACATGCCACTGCTATTTTATTTGTAAATTTTTTGTAGAGAGAGGCCTTGCTATGTTGCCCAGGCTATTCTCATACTCCTAGGCTTAAGTGATCCTTCTGCCTTGGCCTCCCACAGTGCTGAGATTACCAGTGTGAGCCACCTCACCTGCTCTATATTTAACCGTCTTGTTGGATATCAATCTTTTGTCATTTGATTGTTATAAAACATCAGACAAAAAATAAAACATGATCTACAAATAAAGTAGTTTCTTTACTATATTTTTCCTGTAGGACTACAAATGATGGGTTAAGTTATAATAAATGAGATTTGATAATCACTGCTTTGAGAATTAATATGCATTTTGAGTTTAAACACGTAGTCCAATTTAAGCCATTTCGTCATTGTGATACATAAGAAATTTTACACACTAGACTTCTATTTTCAGAAGATGAACCTCTTCTATTTTTATAATTTGCATGAACTTGAGTTGTATATTGAATTTAAAAGCTATTTATATGGTAATAAAGCAGAAAAACAGTCAAGTTAGAGCTTGAGCTCTGTCATTTGTGAAGGCAATAAAAAGCATTTCAAACTAGAAAAGAAGAAATTTATTTTTGCCCAGAAAGCGTGTCTTTTTTTTTCAATCTGTAGTTCATTCAGAGACAATGTTTAAGTACTCTAGCAATTTGTTAGTCATTGAAGTCAGAGGGAAATAATCTCACTAAGTATATCAAGAGGGTTACAGGTCCATTTTTTTTTCAGTTTTTTAAAAATCATAAACACATAGATCATATATACATTAAAGCATTTATGGGGTACAATGTGCTGATTTCATATAGAATTAGGGACACTTACATCACACTGGTTAATATATACCTCATCTTGTTTACTTAGTTATTGTGTTAAAACATTTACACTCCATGCTAATAGATCCGACATGTACCCTTGCCTTATGTACCACAGGTGTGATCCCACCATTCACCCTCCTTTGCTCTGACCTTCCCCCGCCCCCGGTCCACTTCTTAGAAAAAAATTTTTGTGCTTAAATGAAGAAAGAAATTAGTAAATCTTTATAGGCACTATATACGTACAAGAACAGGATTCTTGGGCAAACATTAAATGAAATATTAAAGTAAGCATTGGCAAAAATATCCAGATGCAGTGACTTCTGGATAGCAAGACAAAGAATAGGACATGCCAGGCACTCACTGTGCTAGCCATGTGCTTTCCGTAAGGGAAACCACTTGCTCTTTCTCCCTTTTGAGCACTGGATCTGTTCCAAAATGATCACATGAAAAGTAATCAACATCAAGATATTGATATGTAGCAATAACAAAGTGATTCAGTTTGGTATTTCATGAAGACAATGATTTTCCAAGGACTTCCTCACCACACTATGTAACAAGAACAAGCTTTAGGTGGTGTAGGTTACCTATGTGCAACAACTATGAAGGCTTTTGAGGGGATTCTAATTGTAATTTATTATTCCATCTTCAAAGAAATATTAAAACAATGACAAACCTTTGTGTGCCAGGTACAGAAGTCCAGAGAGATGTTTCTGCTTCTTTGAGGTAGTGTGGTGTAGTGGTTGAAGAAGCTCAGGGAAGTTTACCCCAGCATATGACTCCCTTGAGTATTTTGAATTGAAGACCCTTAGAGATCAGCAGGCATTGGAAGGGGCTATTCATCTATCTTGATAAAGACCAGCAGAATCCATCAAGGAGAGCAGTTGCCTTTCTTTCCCCTCCCTGGCATTTCAATATGTTTCAGAAAAGAAGGTCAAGAGTGAAACCTTACCCCATCCATTTAAAAATAGTGCGTGTCCCTTATTTTATTTCCAAAGAGAATCATTTATAAACCAATGTGTTTCCCCCATTCATTCATTCTCCCAAGTATATATTCATCCTCTCTAGTAATCACTTTTTGCCCCTCAACAGAATTACCTATTCCTCAGCACCCCCTCTAAAATGAGAGTATATAAGCTTTGGGACTCCACTGAGATATTGGGCAATCAATCTGTGATTCTTCCATGCACACAGTGAATAAATTTGTAACTTGTTTCTCTTAGTAATCTGTCTTATTGTGGGTTGGTCTCTCAGTGAAACTTCTGAGACCAAAAGAGAGGTTTTCCCTTTAGCCCAACATGGTAAACACAGGCACAGAAATCAGATGGGATAGCTTCCCATCCAGTTGGCCTTAAACAAATGATTTTTTCCTCAATATGCCTTTAGAAGAGACACAAAGAAAGGGGCTTCAAGAGGCACTGGAGGAAAGCCCAGCCTGCTGAACAGGGAAGTCTGGAGGCCCATAGGAATATTTACCACTCAGCAACTCTCACCAAAAAAGAGGAGGAAAGAATGTAAGTATGAAGTAACCCAGGTAACCAACGATCAATAGAAAAGGGCAGTAATTCCTGGAGGCGCAGAGAGGCCAGTGAAAGAGTTGCAACCAATTTCAAACAAACGAAAAGAGGTTTTCATACCTCTGTCCTGCCTACGTGTCTCTGTCTCTTTCATTTCTGTGCATCCACAAGCGGGACCCCCTTCCCACTCCCTTTGGAGGTGCTGTAATGCTCTTTGTTCTTAATAAAATTTCTCTTTGTTACACTGAGACTTGAGCAAGTTACTTTGATCTCTATTCATGCTGCCTGTGCTGGTCCAGTTTTATTTTCCATTTTCACCCACTTTTGCTTCCCATCCCTGTCATACACACTTCAGTCGAACTTTCTAGCTCAACTGAGTAATTGAACCAAGTCAACTGGGTTCCAGGAACAGTGACCCTCCACCTCCAACATAGCTCGGTATTCTTATCTGCAAAATGAGGATAATTTTCTCCATTGGGCTTACCAGGAGGCATGACATTGCCTTTAGAAGTTAGCGATTGTTAACATTTTTAAGTTTTCTGATCCAGACTCATCTGTGGGCCCCAGGCAGTCCGTGTCTCAAAGGAACAAGAGTTGCCACACTCCTTTTTCTGGATCTGTGCCTCCTGTTTAACTGGAGAACACTTCAATTTTCTCAGAATGTGAGTAGTCTAATTCCAGACCTTATATTCAGAGTTGTCATTGATTACTAAAAGAAAGTTGCTTTCCTCTAACGAAACACCAGCCACCTGCTTCTCATTACCATCGGAATGGTTCCTTGCATTTCCTCGGTCAGGCAGGCTTTAGTTTCTCCTTGAGGGTCCTCTGTATGACCTTCTGCCTTTTAGGATCCATTTTCAGCTTTATGTTGTCACAAGAAAGAGGGTTTTAACTCCTTGATTTCTGGGGAGTATAGAGGAGCACAAATCCTTTCACACTGGGTGCCCTCTTGGAAGAGACATGGGTGCTGGTATGCTTTCTGTAGCATGGGTTTAAATGCCTTTCCTGTACATGGCAGCTCAGCCTCAAATTTGGTATTTAATCATTTTACATACATCAGCATAAGGGCCATTGTAAGTTTGTCTGGTCTAAATGTATAAGAAAAGCATTGACTGATAATTGCGAAAATCATAAGGTAAACTGTAGGAGTGAGGGGAAACGTGCCTTTTCTCCCCAAAGTTTGCTGAAATATCAACTCACAATTAAGGCAAATTAATATGAGAAAGGATTTATTTACCATGTACATGGGAAGCTATCACAGAGTAATAACCCAATTTTCCAATGGAGTTCAGATATTTTTATACATGCCCTTTACGGGCAAGGGAGAAATCGAGGTGTATAGGACAATAAAAAAAGTTGCTAGGGAAGAAAAATAGATGGAGAAAATAGATTGACTTATAAATTAACCTGAGAGACCGGTACCTCTGTCTTAAGTGATTTTGGCCAAGTCTGCTTGCCTTCTTTGCTTTTTTCTATGTTGAGACAGAATCTCACTCTGTCACTCTAGGTAGAGAGAGTCCTGTGGTGTCATCAGAGCTCATAGCAACTTCACTCTCCTGGATTCAAGAGCTCCTCTTGCCTCAGCTTCCTGAGTAGCTGGGATTATAGGTGCCTAACACCATGCCAGCTAGTTTTTCTATTTTTAGTAGAGAGGGGGTCTTGCTCTTGCTCAGGCTGGTCTTGAACTCTTGACATCAAGCAATCCACCAGCCTCAGTCTCCCAGAGTGCTGGGATTACAGGCATGAGCCACCGAGCCCGGCTATATTTGCATTCTTGACCTTCATTCTTGCAATATGTTGAGATAACAGAAAGGGGAGAAGATGATTGTTCTTTTAATGGCTCTGTCTAGTTTTATGCAGATAGAAGGAAGGCCCTTTCAGTGCTTCTTGACTTTAAACTGTCTTCAATTTAAAATATTCTTTATATGCGGAAGTCATATTTGGGGGTGAAATGTCCTAAGTTCCTTCAATACAAATAATTTGGTATAAAAATTAAAGAGTATGACAGGAATTAGCATATAGGTAGAATTATCTATGTCCCTGTTTACTCAGAACAACCCTCACTAAGGCCTGTTGTCTAGGTATTCCATTCAGTCAAGTATTGGCCTTAGGTATTTAAAACATTTTAATGAAGCATTTACTAATTGCATTAAGATTAGCCTGGATAGTTTTGGTAGGCTTCCACCTTGTAATTCTAGCTTCTGTAACTGTGGTCCCAGTTACTCAGGAGGCTGAGGCAAGAGAAGCACCTAAGCCCAGGTGAGGAATTAATCCTTTCTCTCTGCTTAACATAAAATGAAATATAATGTATAAAATATAACATGTGAAATGAATGTTCAGTGAACACAATACTCACTTTAACTTATGACTAAATCTAAAAAATAAGTGCTGGTTTGTTTTAATCAGCTCTGGTTCTTATAATAAAATAGCACAGACTGGGTGGCTTAAACAACAAATGTAGATCTCACAGTTCTGGACATTGTAAGGCCAAAGTCAGGATACCAACAGGGTCAGGTTCTTGGTGACTGCCTTTTTCCTGGTTTATAGACATCTGACTTCTTGCTGTGTCCTCACATGGTAGAAAGTGAGCTGATCAGCTCTCTGGCTTCTAAGAGCAGTCATCCTTTTCATGGGACCTTCACCCTCATGACCTAATTACTTCCCCAAACCCACCTTCTAATACCATTACATTAGGATTAAGGTTCAATGTATGAATTTGGGTGGAGGGGGCTGCAAACATTCAGTTTATTGAACAATCCACTCTCTTTTCCAGATTTTTTTCTTAGGTAGGAAAACAGTAGGCCTTACTGAACAAAGAATCATAAGACTCAGAAGCAAGGTCTCTGATACAACAGGAGGTAGTAGAGAAATTGGACAAAACCAGTTAGACCAAAGATGGCCACAAAAACGACCTCAGCTTGCCCTCACTGCACATTACAGGCTGCATCAGCATACTGAAAGAAATCCCCAACAGTACCACAACAATTTACAAATGCCATGAAAACTCCCTGAAGTTACCCTGCATGGGTTAGGAAGGGGACAAACCCTCAGATCTGGGAACTCCACACCCCTTTCCCAGAAATCTTGTGAATAATCCTTCCTTTTTGCTTGATATAAAATGAAATAGAGTGTATAAAATATGACCCACAAAACTCACAAAGTGCTATTCAGTGTTGCTCTAAATGTAAGAGATAGACACTGCTCAGACTATAGGGCAACGACGTTTCTTTCCTTCTTTTTCTTGCCTCAACAAACTTGCTTTTGCCTTCTTCTGTGGGCTCACTCTTAAATTCTTTCCTGCATAAGCCAACAAAACAAGACTTTCCTATATCACCAGCATAACTGGTGCCTTTCTTTCACAAAACGGTAGCTTGTAGAATACTTTAACAGAACAAAGTGCTCTTACATCAGAGTGGCTGGGGACTATAAGACAAAAAAAGTCAAAGAAACATCAGCATCTACTTCAAAAATTAGCATTTACCTTAAGAAAATGCATTTAAAGAGAATACAGGGCAGCACCTATGGCTCAGTGAGTAGGGTGCTGGCCACATATACCGAGGGTGATGGGTTCAAACCCAGCCCCAGTCGAACTGCAACAAAAAAGTAGCTGGGCATTGTGGTGGGCACCTTTGGTCCCAGTTACTCAGGAGCCTGAGGCAAGAGAATCACCTAAGCCCAGGAACTGGAGGTTGCTGGGAGCTGTGTGATGTCACGGCACTCTACCCAGGGTGATAAAGTGAGACTTTGTCTCTACAAAAAATAAATAAATAAATAAATAAATAAATAAATAAAGAGAATGCAATGTGGAAACTCGGAAGGTCAGAAGGTGCATCATTCTGTGAAGTACAGACTGTTCATCTAAAGTAATTTTACT
Organism: Arctocebus calabarensis; assembly: GCA_963573935.1. Classification (NCBI taxonomy): domain Eukaryota; kingdom Metazoa; phylum Chordata; class Mammalia; order Primates; family Lorisidae; genus Arctocebus; species Arctocebus calabarensis. Next base: position 14,919 of record CAUYON010176088.1, read on the forward strand.
TGCTTAATCCAAAACTTCTTTAGCATGTATAACAGGTGGAATAATAATATCATTAACTCATCACTATCAGATATTCAAAATAGAAAATTAGTTGTTTCTAATAATTACTCATTTCTTTTTCTGAATTCACACAATCAAAATAACATTCTCATAGTTCATTCTGTAAAAGGTGAAACATCTAACATTATTGTTAATGAGTCTTTGAAGAACTTATCTGTAAACAAGTATAAGTGTCAACCTTAAATAATGAGATTCAGAAAATATGATTAATGTATAGAGTTTATTAAAGCAAAAACTCAGGTAAAGCCATACAGGAAACATAAACTCTGAATGAACTGGAATCCAAAGTATAGAAGGTAAGGTTTCCTGTACACAGACAGAAACAGAGAATTTCCAGCAGGATTATAACATTTTTTCATACAAGACCAGTGCATATGTAAGTTGTAGTAATTTCATTGGTTACAGACAGCTATATTCCAAGGAAGATACTTTATGAAAAGAAGTAATGATCGGAAGGGTTTAATCTCTCATACTCCTTGTTCTTCCTAACTACTTACAGAGTCCAGAAAGGGAGGCTGGGTGCAGTGTGCAGTGGCTCACGTCTGTAATTCCTAGCACTCTGGGAGGCCGAAGTGGGTTGTTTGCATGAGCTTAGGAGTTGGAGACCAGCCTGAGCCAGACCGAGACCCTGTCTTTAAAAAAATAGCTGGGCATTGTGGAGGGCACCTGTAGTCTCAGCTACTTGGGAGGCTGAGGCAAGAGAATCCCTTAAGCCCATGAGTTTGAGGTTGCTGTGAGTTGTGATGCCATGGCACTCTACCAAGGATGACAAACTGAGACTCTGTCACAAACAAACAAGAACAACAACCAAAAAACCCCAAACAAACAAACTTCAAACTAAAACAATTAAATACAAAATTCAAGAAAAATGAAAAAAAAAATAAAATGAAAAAGAAGAAAGTTCTGTATTTACACATTAATATTCTAAATTATTTTTTAGTACAAAATGTATCTGACGCATTCATGAAGCCTCTTAATTGCTTTATCATTGTTCCCTTTGCGTTTGTATGTTATTTTTAATGCCACTATTACTGCCACCAAAATATGAACAAATTAAATATGTGTAGTTTATTCTGATGCTTTTCTTATTGGTTTTCCTCTATGGCCATCATCAGGGGCAGCCTCACGGGGCTGGGGTCTAGCTGTTTAGTGCTGTGTACTGGTCCAGTGCTCAGGGACAGACAGCACATGAGTGGTGATTCCTGCTCCTTGCTACATACTAGCACTTTCTGATAAGCTGTGGCTCGAAATATTTGACTCAAAATAAGGCAATTCTGTTACCCTTAACTCTCCTCTTCTATAGGATGTCAACAAGGGGACTAGAAACTTATGGGATAAGGACATATATTTGTCTTGCAGGTGGATAGAAAATTCTGAACTACAGCATCTACATTTGAGAGAAAATACTCAGAGAATTTTTGTCTCAAACTACACAGGTGCAATAGGAATCACACAGAGCCAGGTGAACAGTGTGTCTTCACAGATTGATCTTATCTGACAGAGGAAGCCTAAGTATCTCTTTTATCAATTACACAAAATATTTGTTTCTAAGCGACAGAAAATAAGAGATGGCTCCTGGGATTTATTGGTTATGGATGTGACAACTCAATGTGGCTCTGCATTTTAGAGATTTATAATCTCAGAAGCCACTGATGCAGAAGCCAATGATAGTAAATGAAAAAAAAAATCATATTAGGACCTTTAAAAGTGCTTATTTGTTCAAATAAACAGACAGTAGAGAATTCTATTCTACATCCTAATAAAAAACAGGAGGTAGACTATTATGTTAAAAAATTACTCTAACAGTTTAGTATTTTGAAAATACAGAAGCATTTTCAAGTGGCTTGGCTCTTTAATAATTTCAAGGATTATTTTCTCCCCCCTTTTAATTCTGTTGGGTGGCTTTTATCAGGAATATTATTTCTAGAAGCAAAAACAAAGCCCATATGATTCTCTCAATAGATGCAGAAAAAGCATTTGATAAAAAGTAGCATCCTTCTCTAATTAGAGCACTGAAGATTTTAGGCATAGATGGCACATTTCTTAAACTGATTGAAGCTATCTGTGACAAACCCACAGCTAACATTTTACTGAATGGAGTTAAACTGAAAGCTTTTCCACTTAGAACTGGAACCAGACAAGCTTGTCCTCTGTCGTCATTACTATTCAATATAGTGCTGGAAGTTCTAGCCAATACAATTAGGCAAGACAAGAAAATAAAGGGCATCCAAATGGGAGCAGAGGCGGTCAAACTCTACCTCTTTGCTGATGATATGATCTTATACTTAGAGAACTCCAAAGACTCAACCATAAGACTCCTAGAAGTCATCAAAAAATACAGTAATGTCTCAAGATATAAAATCAATGTCCACAAGTCAGTTGCCTTTGTATATGCCAATAACAGCCAAGATGAGAGGCTAATTAAAGACACAACCCCCTTCACTATAGCTTCAAATAAAATGATACCTAACAAAAGAGGTAAAGGACCTCTATAAAGAAAATTATGAAACCCTAAGAAAGGAAATAGCAGAGGACTTTAAAAAATGGAAGAACATACCATGCTCTGAACTTCCCATGGCTGGGAAGAATCAACATTGTTAAAATGTCAATACTTCCCAGAGCAATCTACTGATTCAATGCCATCCCTATTAAAATACCAACATCCTATTTTTAAGACTTGAAGAAAATGATTCTGCGTTTTGTATGGAAGCAGAAAAATCCCCGTATAGCTAAGGTCATTCTTAGTAATAAAAACAAAGCTGAAGGCATCACCATACCAGATCTTAGGCAGTATTAGAAGGCCATGGTGGTCAAGACAGCATGGTACTGGCACAAAAATAGAAATGTAGACATTTGGAATCGAATAGAAAACCAGGAAATGAAACCAACAACTTACAACCACAGAATCTTCAATAAACCAAACAAGAACATACACCAATAAATGGTGCTGGGAGAACTGGATATCCACATGTAAAAGACTGAAACTGGACCTGCACCTCTCTCCACTCACAAAAATTGATTCAAGATGGATAAAGGACTTCAGTTTAAGGCATGGAATGATAAAAATCCTCAAAGACAGTATAGGAAAAAAAACTTGAAGATATCAGCCTTGGGAAAGACTTTATGAAGAAGACTGCCATGGCAATCGCAACAACAAAAATAAACAAATGGGACTTAATTAAACTGAAAAGCTTCTGTACAGCTAAGGAGGCAAAAACCAAAGCAAATAGACAAGCCACACAGGGGGAAAGGATATTTGCATATTTTGAATCAGACAAAAGCTTAGTAACTAGGATCTATAGAGAACTTAAATTAATCCACATGAAAAAAGCCAACAATCCCATACATCAATGGGGAAGAGAGATGAAAAGAACTTTCTTTAAAGAAGACAGAGGAATGGATAGCAATCATATGAAAAAATGCTCATCATCCCTAGATATTAGAGAAATGCAAATTAAAACCACCCTGAGATATCATCTAACCCCAGTGAGAATGGCGTCTATCACAAAATCTCAAAACTGCAGATGCTGGCACAGAGGTGGAGAGAAAGGAACACTTTTACACTGCTGGTGGGACTGCAAACTAATACACCCTTTTGGAAGGAATTATGGAAAAACCTCAAAGAACTCAACCTAGACCTCCCATTTGATCCTGCAGTCCCATTACTGGACATCTATCCAGAAGGAAAAAAATCCTTTTATTATAAAGACAATTGTACTAGACTGTTTACTGCAGCTCAATTTACAATCACCTAAATGTGGAAACAGCCTAAAAAATGGAGATTTTGCACTAACCTGGATGGAGGTAGAACAAATTATTCTTAGTGAATCATCACAGGAATGAAAAAGGACAAATCCTATGTATTCAACTTTGATATGAGGACAGTTAATGATAACTAATGAAATGGTGGGGGATGGGGGAATGGTAGAACAGACAGAGAGAGAAGGAGGGAGGAGGTGGGGGAAAGGAAAAGAAAAAATAGAAAATAGTGACTAATAAAAAAAAATCTTGTCATAGAGACAGGTACATGCTGATATTACCCAAAGGTTATAAATTTTTTTCCTCAATTATCAAATACTCACTAGGGTGAAGTGGATGTGAGGATTATTTGGGGTGTCAGCTGAAAGCACTGTTTACTCTTCCAAATATTTCCAAAAATGTCCTCATACTTTGAACTTTATACCATGCATTTCCCATTGATTTAAATACTTGGACTAAATGGTGCCACACACACATAAAAAAAGGAATATTATTTCTGAGTTTCCAAAAGTTTCAATGTGGATTCAAGTTTTACTAAAAAAGTGACAAGTATCACGTGATAATTCAGAGACTATATCTAATTTTTTCTTTTTTGTAATTTCCAAATTTTTTTATTAGTCTTTAAGCAACCAGTTTTATGTTTGAACCAAATGGAGAAAAGAAAGACTTACAGCGAATTCACTGATGGAGACAGCACCTCACCCTGTCTCCATCTACTCACTGCTGGAGGCCACCACCTCAGCCTGCCTCCATCTACCCACTGGTGGAGGCCAGCACCTCAGCCTACCTCCATCTACCCACTGGTGGAGGCCAGCACCTCAGCCTACCTCCATCTACTCAATGGTGGAGGCCAGCACCTCAGCCTACCTCCATCTACTCACTGGTGGAGGCCAGCACCTCAGCCTACCTCCATCTACTCACTGGTGGAGGCCAGCACCTCAGCCTGCCTCCATCTACTCACTGCTGGAGGCTAGCACCTCACCCTGTCTCCATCTACCAACTGGTGGAGGCCAGCACCTCACCCTGTCTCCATCTACCCACTGGTGGAGGCCAGCACCTCACCCTACCTCCATCTACTCACTGGTGGAGGCCAGCATCTCAGCCTACCTCCATCTACTCACTGGTGGAGGCCAGCACCTCACCCTGTCTCCATCTACTCACTGGTGGAGGCCAGCACCTCAGCCTACCTCCACCTACTCACTGGTGGAGACAGCACCTCACCCTGTCTCCATCTACTCACTGGTGAAGACAGCACCTCACCCTGCCTCCATCTACTCACTGGTGGAGGCCAGCACCTCACCCTACCTCCATCTACTCACTGGTGGAGGCCAGCACCTCACTATGTCTCCATCTAATCTCTAAAACTTTCATTCCTTCCAGCTGGACTGTTTGCCAGCCAGTCATGCATTGGGATTAACATGAGAACATCAGGAAACTGAGGTTTCCATCTTGTCATACAGAGAAGCACAGTGTGGTTTCTTTCCCAAACCAGATTTCCTATCAGGAAGCAAGATTCCCACAGCTCTGAGTCCTTCCCAGGTATACAGTGGGTCAGATCTTATTTTGCAGTAAGAATACAAACAGCACACTTGCTCCAGTTTGCTTTCTGTTTTCAGTGAGTTTAGTTTTTAGCTGGATTCAGATCTATGGTTACACCAAATTTCCAGTTGGCAGAAGCCCAGACCTAATTTTTCACAGAGAACATGGTCATGGAAAACATTTTAAAAAGTGGATGTAATTGTGCCTGGAGCAGCTATAGGGAGGTGTGGACCTGGGGTGGGGGGGTGGGGTTGACCACAGACAAAGGATCTTTATCAAATACTCTTTGTCCTCTGGATAAGTCATAAAATAATCTTCAATGTGTGGAACATTCGTTTTGGCCTACAAGCCAAAAACATCCTGGAAACCTCAGCAGACTGCATACCCCAGGAAAAGGAAACTTGTAAAACTGTAAGGTCTGTCAGACAAGAAAATGATTCTGCCTCTACTAGACACCCTCTGCCTTGGACTCCTGGTGAACTGTAGGATGGATCTGCAAACCCAGTGGTCTGTGTTTAACTCAATAGTTCAAGGGAAAGTTCATTCTTAAGCCGAGCAGAGGCAGGAGTTAGGAGCCTCTGCAGATGAGAGCAGGGCATTGAACATAGAAGTTCATCACAGCTCTGGCTGGAGATGAGCCAGATGTACCCCTCTCCCTCTAATCAGCTGCATGGTCCCAGCAAGGCACGCAGACATAAACAGGCTGAACTGCAGTGCCAATCACTGGGTTAATGTGAGGATAGAAATAAGATAAAACGTGCAACTATGTTAAAACAGGCACACAGCCACGGAAGACCTGCCCTCTCTCCTCTAAGTCCTTGTTTATCTTTGTCTGATCCAAAGGCCTTTGTCCCTGGAGGACTTATGTAGGAGAGCTCTCTTGCCTTCTAGAGAGATGAAAGAACTTAAGTAACTAAGCAGAAAATAATTCAATGGACTGTCTGAGACGGATGAGATCAGGAATAGAAGACCTCTGCATACGTGTTGCTCTCATCTCTCCCTCCCTCGGCTCTCTGTCTGCTTCACTCCTTTCAGTTAGAGACTTTCTTCTCCAAATAGGGACCGTGACTCTCAGAGAGTCCAGATCCTCACACTTCCGGTGAATTTCACAGGCATGAACAGTTTTACACAGTAACTACCTAAAAGTCCCCACACAGGACTGTGGTTTGTCTGCTTGGACCAGCAACGCTTACCTGTCCAAGATGACAGAAAAAGGACTGCTAAGGAAAGGGGGAAGCAGGTTGGGAAGAGGGAAAAATGCCTATTAAAACTGGACCAAGAAGTATCTATCAGTGAGGCTGAGGAGAAGGACCCCCAAACATAGCATGTTTGTGTGACGATGAGGCGAGGGACCCCTCAAAACAGTGTCTTTGAGACAGTGAGGATTAGGGAAGGACTCCCTGACACTTCCAGTCACAGCCAGGGTCTGTCTATAAGGATGAGGAGAAGGGACCCCATCACAGTCTGTGCCATCTGCGAGGGTGAGGGGAGAGACTCCTCATCCTATCCACTGCCCACCCGAGAGTGAGGAAGGGGAGCCCCTCCATGACCAGTGTCTGGCTCTGAGGATGAAGAAAACTCCCAGCACAGTCTCCCCCCAAGAAGGCTTCCTTGGAGTCAACTCCCCAGTTTCTCACATGTTCCTCCTGACCGGAGGCCCAGGTCTCAGCAGCATCCCACTTCCACAGCCCCCTTGCCTCCTTCACTGCTGAGGCCATTTGCTGGCACCTTATATGGGGCACTGCCCTAGAGCGGGCAGGAGATTAGTTCTCCAAGCTTGGATTGCATTATTGATTTTATGCTCAGACTTTATATTCCTACCAAGTGTTGTGACCCTTTTTCTGTGGACTTCTAAGCCTTAAAGGAGAAGCTATTATTACTGTTAGTCAGTGGACAGCTGTGCCTCCCACTGGCCCATAGGTGGTGTAAGCTGCACAGGCAGATGTGGTGAGAAACAGTGCAGGACCTCTGAGTGTGATTGGTACCAAGGGCCCAGAGGCCACAGTACCTATTCCCAGGATTCATCTCTAGCACCATCCTCTGCACCTATTCCCAGAACATATCCCGAGCAACTACATCCAGTACCTACACATAGTACCTATCCCCAGTACTGCCCAAGTAACTGTCCGCAGAACCTCCCCCCAGCATGCATGCCCACTACCTGTGTCCAGTACCTATTCCAGATTCTCTCCTTGGTACCTGTCCCCAGTACCTGTCCCTGTATTTATTGTTAGTATTTGTCCCCAGTACTTATCTCCAGGACCTTTCCTAAGTATCCGTCCCCACTACCTGTCCCCAGTGCCTATTCTGAGGCCCTCTGCTAGAACCTATTCCTAGTACTTATCCCCAGGACTGTCTAGTGCTCACACCTAGTACCTATCTCAGAATTACCCTCAAGACCTTTCCAGAGTACTTGTCTACCTTCCCTGTCCCATCATCTGTCCCTGACAAAAGCTGAACGGGAGGCCCAGTCCTCTAGTTGGCTGTCAGCTGATGGCCTTGTTGTGGATCAGAAGCAAGGATGTCATTTCAATAAAATGAAGAAAAAAAATGTTTAGACAAATCTGAACCCAATCTGGCCTCTCTCAGAATCAGCCTATAGCTCCTATTTGGTTTCATAAGTAAGGGGGACACTCAGAATAACTGTAACTACTAGAAGACAGCATTCCCCATTTGTCAGAACTCATAATTTGGCTAACTTTTGATCTAAAGTGTCACCAACAAAGTCCCTGTGAGAACAAGGGAGAACCTTGGGGTAGAAGTGCCCTGCGGGTAGCCCAGACCTTTTCTTTGGGAAATACTGATCCAAGCTGAGCGCTTTGGGAAGTCCAAGATGCTACTCCCCAGCAAAGCCACCAGCAAGGGTTAGAGCAGATCTTATTAACATCGTTTACATTCTAAGAAGGCTCTGTTATAATGAACAAATAAACAAAACCATTAAAACAACCATGTTATGGTTTATGTATTGTCCTTGACGTCTGCAAGTGGTTTCTAAGATCATAAAGCTTCAAAATGCAGAACCACATTGAGTTTCCCATCCATAACCCCAAATTTCAGGGAGGTACCCCTTGTCTTCTGTTGCTTAGAAATATTTTCTTCAGTGCCCTGGGCACCATCACCAAGCATCAGGCTGCACCTAATGTCCTGGTTGGCTTGTCTTTGTCTGGATCCTATGGATAAGGTGAATGAGTTTTACTTGCTTTAGTTTCCAAGTGACACAAACTGGGGAGGTAGCTTCGATGGGAATGTATTGTCTCACAGTTCTAGAGTTCTGGAGGTCAAAATCAAGGTGTTGGCAATTTGTTTCTTCCGAGAGCTATGAGGAGAGCCTTCTCCATGCCGCTCTCCTAGATCCTGACAGTTTGCTGACAATCTTTTCATGCTTTTTGGCTTATGGAACCATAACCAGTATCTCTGCTTTTTACTTCCCATGGCCTTCTCCTTGTGTAACCAGATTTCCCCCTCATGTAAGGGCACCAGATTCCTGGTGATCTCACTTTAACAATTACATCTGCAACACCCTTGTTTCCAAATAGGGTCACATTATGAGATACTAAGGCTTAGGATTTCAACCTCAGAATTTGGGGTAGGTACAATGCAGCGCATAAAAGTACCTGTAGGAAAAAACAGAATAAGGATGGAATAGAGATTATGAAGGAGCTCTTTTAAATCTATGCTAATAGCAGGTTACAGTCAACTCGAGTGCAACCAAAGAGTTGAATTATCATACTAGTTTATGAATGTTTTGTTCACTGTAAAGAAATTACAAGTATTTAAGGGCATCTATGATATTTGATTTTTGAAAACTTTTATGTTTTCAATTAGTTTTTAAATGCTTTGAGATACCTTATTTATTAAACACATTTGCTTTGGTGCATTTTTATGTAAACAGTATATTTAGAAGAAATGTCAGTTAATTTAAAAATGAGAAACTTAACATCATAAAAATGGTAGTGAGTATTCCTTTTCTTTTCTTTTTTTGGATTTTTATTTATTTATTTATTTTTATCTTATTGTTGAATCATAGTTGAGTACATTAGTGCAATCAAGGGGTACAATGTGCTGGTTTCATATACAATCTGAAACATTTTCATCAAACTGTTTGACATAGCCATCATGTCATTTTCTTAGTTATTGTATGAAGACATTTGTA